>JAQGAE010000256.1:0-44273 GCA_034696685.1 Julus scandinavius | reverse complement strand
CGCGACCCAGCTGTTACTGGGAAGTTTATTCCCTCTTACACTTGTAGTGTGCTCAAAAATAAATAAATAAATAAATATACAAATAATTGTGGCTTCGGAAGCAGAAACATTAACACGTTTTTTGTTTATGAATATACATAGCACATGACTATTTCTTGCTACGTTTATTTTAGTGAACTATATGCATACAACGTTCACCCACATCTGCATTACAATATATATTTGGAAAAGATGTTCAGTAGTTTGCCATTACTTGAAAATTGGCTCCATATAAGGCTTTCGCAAATCCAATTCAACAATTTTTGAGAAAAAAAACCCTCAATAATGCTCTGCTTTTTTTTGTTTTTAAGGTTACCTATTTCACGTTCAACTTCCAAAGGAGATAAAGATATAATCTTCAACAGGAACAACAATACCATCTTGAATAACAACTAGAATAATGCACGTTCGAGAGTAAAAAATGATAGTGCCGTATATCCATTCGTATACATATATATATACAAAGAAATTTTGGCAAAAGGCACAGAATAATTCACAGCATGCATAATATATTTTGAATGTCTCAAAGGTGAAAGGAAAGTAGCCGGATAAGAAATGTGGTTCGACGGACGCCCGAGCACCAATAAAAAACAGCTTGAAATTTCACTTTCTACATTAAAGAATAACATTCAGTGTAAAAATACGCCAAATCATGGCGTCGCCCCTGCAGGGAAAATGGGCATAATGAAATTGCAAAAGATAAAAAAATACAAATAGCCTATGGTTGCATTCTGGAAATGGACGGTATCAAAGACCAGGGGATAAAAATTTAAATAAATATGAAAATACCACCGGTCATCATAATAAAACTCCAACAAAAATGTCCAATTTCAAATCTCAAATGGTTTCATGAGTTTTCATTTTCAAAAACGATTTCAAGGTACACTTCAAAGAATAGAATGGCTTTGAATATGAAGTTGAAATTGTTATTGCTGCAGTGTCATGCCAAGATGGTATACTTAAAGTATATATATATAAGTTATATACATTGCAAAACTAATTTGAAATAAATCCCCCGTAAATACCCGAGTGGAACATTTTATATGACACATTATACGAGTATATGAAAATACTATACTGTATATGATAAATGTCAAATATATCAAAAACTTGACGTATATGTCCATATATGACATGTTTATCCATAAATGATAATATGTGCGAATATATATAATACATTCGAATCCATGTCCAATTTATTTTAGTCCATATTTGCGTTTTCTGTCATGACCACTAATGATCTCAGATATAAAAAGAGAATTCCTTATATTGCATTATAATGGTATACTAAGTATATTTTGCAGCAGTCCAATGTAAACTTATAGTAAATTTTCTGTCATTGCCATGTGTATTATCAAAGTACAACATGCAAAATATTTGCACATAAACTTGAAATATCAACATGAAGGCAATTTCATATGTACACGTATGTACAATACTTCATATGATAATTACAAAAAAATCAGCATATAAACATTTTTCCAAATCAGTCGTTAGCGTTATGGAAACTTTGAACTGTTTATTAAGTGCTGTATAAAGCTTACATGCGCGCGATTCATTATACAAACACCATTGTATAGAATTTCAGACTTACCATAGACGAGTCGAAGGAGGCCATCAGGGTTCACCTTCATTACTGGTAATACAACTACGCTCTATTCACAAGTTTGAGATTTATGAATGGAAAAGATGACGGATAAAACTGGTATTGTGGGTATTGTTAAGTAATTACACCATATTGTTTGTTCAAGTATTAGAAAAGGGTGCGAGCTAAAGCGTAGAAAACGTAGGCTTCTATATATAACTCGTTCTCAATTAGACTTACCTATCATTTATTATTCACTACCCCCTCCGTGCGGTCAAATGCATTCGTAGGAGAACTCGCAGGATTATGCAAATTGAACGAAAACTTCTACCCAGGCATTGATAAAAAAAATGAATTAAGCAATTAGCACCATTTTCAGACTCGCTCTAGCCTCGGGATGGTTCAGCATTCATGCTTTTTATAGGGCATAGGTAGTGCATTATTTGAAAATGTACAATTTATGATATTATGTTTACAGGGTGTCCTCCCTGTTTCCCAAGTAGTGAACTACAGGAGTACGTTAAAGACAAGGCCGTTTATGTCATGACATTTTGGGGACCTAGTTCCCAAACCTAACCATTATCAGTTATAATATAATTAGTGTATAATCCAACAAATCCATTTCAATAAAAAATAAACTTTTTATAGACTTACCCGCATTGATGTTAACGTCTGCCCTCCTCGGTGCATGCTTCGTCCATTCCCCAACCTATGACACACATTATATTCCATTCTTTACCCACAAACTTCACGTTTGTTAGGATTTAACTAAAGTTCTAAATATCCTATAGCACTAAAAACTTTAGGACTTAAAAAGTACAACTGAACTGAATTCGTATGGGCGCCGCCATTTTAAGTGCAGTGCTGCAGACACCAACCAGTCTCAAGAAAATCTCTATCAGTATAAGCGGTACTGATAGGGATTTTTGAGACCGTCCCTAGCAGTATGACAACACTGTTTCAATATTCAAAAACTGTGTAACTATAAAGTGAAATATGCCCATCTAAGTATAGAACAACGTGTTTAAAATCATACACGCACAATAGGGTATAGAAAACCGCTTTAAAAACACAAATTTTGGCAACTCTATTCTGTAGTTGTATTGCCACTTCAGTTTTCCGATTATTTAAATTGACAACTGTAGTTCATCAGTAAGGTTAACAGCAAGGTGAAGGTGCGACTAGATTGTATATAAGACACAGGAGTCTACCTAAATCAATAATAGTAAATAACTTACAAAAATTAATTTAAAATAAATAAAAGTTCGGAAATATGAAATAAAAACAGCAACACACGGAGACCTGGGTGGAAATGTGCTCGTTTATGATTAACGCTTCAACAAAAATTATTTTAAGCAACAACAACAACAAAAATCGCAGTGAGGGCCGGGACTCGAACCCAGGTTTGGAGATTTCATGTAGCAAGTGGGGACATAAAACGTGAACTTAATGCCCACGGTGGGCTCATGCCCACCGTGGGTTCGTTAATGAGTACCCTCCACCCAGCCGAGGCAGAGCTTCACTGGATACCCACGCCCGGGTGTGAGGAGCCGTCGATGCCCCCCACAATGGGGACTCCAATGAAGGAGTCTTACCCGCTTCCGGATGTGTACCAGGTCTACACGATCCATCTCTGCAGTAACCCACCCGAGCTGAGCAACTAAGGGAGTTCAAAACTTAGCTTTAAAATCAACATAAAAACCTATATTTTAAATACGTATACCAAAAAAAAAATATTGCATTTTGTAGCATGCATTTTTCTGAATTTATCGTGAAATTTCTAAAAACAACATTAGTAACTTAACAAGTTATATAGAAATTACATATTTTTTTAAAATTTGAATTGGACTAACTACGCTTTGTGGATATTTTCAATAATAATCGCAGCGCGTCTGGTGTCAATGTGCTAAAACCACATAGATAATGGAAGATTTTCAATAACGTATACCTTCATAACAAGGCTGTATTTGTTTGAAAATTTGCGTTTTTACCTTTAAAAAAATCGCGTTTTTATCTTAATAACTTAACACCAACCACTTTTAGAAATCTATTTTAGAATTATTATAATATATATAGTTTTTTCACCCATAATTCACTTCCCCGAGTGTTTGTTTTTATAATCCAAAATAGAAACTAAATGCCAAAGAAGAAAAAAAAAAGCGCACTAACACGTGATATTTACTTTAATCCATAAGTTAAATTTGCCTATAATATTACTTATTAGTTTCGTTAATGAAGCACGTTTCAAAATAAATTTCACCCTTCTCAAGAGTCGCAGAGTGTTAAATTGTAGCTAGGCGTGTGCTATGGCAGATATTATGTAGTCAGTGAACCGTGTTTAGTTTAATTCCACGATTGAAATTTAAAAACTTAGCGACTGAACGTGATTTCTCACTTTCTTTATTGTTGTAAACAGGATTTCGGTGTTAGATTTCTATTGTTTGGCGCCATTCGAGAATCCTTTTGTAATTTCGGGTTGACTAAGGCACGACTACGGTGGCTGTGAGGTGCCACAACCATAAACACCCCCGAAAAAGCCATGGATTTCTGTTATTGGGACACACGAGGGCAGGTAAACCCAATCTGCACCCACACCTAAAACCCACATTTGAGAGGGGCCGGGTCATGCTCAGCATCCATCATATTGAGCGCAACCTATAGTATCACAATGGAAAAATATGATACTATACATGATCCTGGTTTATTCATGCTTGAATTCCGAGCTCTATGTTTGTCGAGCGTGCTTAAAATGGCAAAAAACACCAATTTATCGAACAGACAATGCACAAACTGTCAGCTAGATTATCAATTTTAGCCAAAATTGACAAGGGTAGAAAACGAAACGATTATTGAAAAAAAAGTTACATTTCGTTTGAATGTCATCAATGTCAATATATTTCTGTAGCATAAAAATGAAAATCCCATTTTTCTGTTAAAGTTTAAACAATGTTAAAACAATGTTTAAACAATGGAAGCCACAGCGAGCATATAAGACAATTGATTTGTGACCATGTTTATGTAAGATTGTGGTTAAATTGCTTGAACTAGCCAAAGGCTAATAAATAATAATAGTGATTATGGCACCACGTTTCTGTAAAGCTAAACTTGATTATTTTTAATTGCATCTCGTCAAGCCAAACATCCAATTGCATGTTTTTAAAATCCTTTCTTTGTTTAGTACCGACTCCGTTTATACAGAAAGCAAGTATTAGTTGTTATTTACCTGCTAATTACATACTGCACCTAAGATTAAACTTGGATTTAGGTCAAAGTTGAAGAGGGTTTTTCAGCTGTTAATGAAGAACTTCAGTTGATTTTAACATTGGTTGAATTTTAAAATACAAACAGTTTATTCCACATTCCAAAAATTCCGGCCCCATTTGGAACAACATAATGCTGATACATGTAACATGTGATTTTTATACCTTAGTCAAGTTCCCCTTTTTCAATTACCAACAACATAGTAGATATGCAGGTTGAGACTAAAGTTATGTCTTATGCAAAGTAATGAACACGAGTATCTGTGTTCACGAGGTGTTTAACAAGGGTACAAGCACCTAAAAACAGGAGGGAACTTAGGGAATCCTATAGGGTTTCAGGTGTCAAGAAGGTAAAAATTTAGCAAAAAATAATGGCATCTTCACGCCCTCGAGAGTGTTATTTTAATAAATCATTGATGGCTGGTCATGGCCAGAGGTCATCCTTAAGGGCCATTCACGTTTATTCGAACCTCGAAGGAGAGGAATACATATACATTTTAGGGAACAACCTCAATGTACCGAAATTCTTAACCCAATTTCGTATAACAAAAGATTTAGCTAAACAGATATGATAAAATAAGTAGTTTTAATCGTTTAGTATATCAAAAAATCAGAAATTTTAGCAAAATACAGTATTGACAAGGATCTTTTAAGAAAGTTTCCATTTTAGTAAAGTTTTAAGTTAATCATTTTAAAACCTTTTCAGAGATTTTTTTTAAAAAAAAGCTCAAGAGCCTGTACCCAAAGATAGTTGCGGTTGCCAACCTCTTAAAATACATGTATAATGCATGCATGAATTGCAAGTAGGGATTACTTTCATGAATATTTTCTGTGGCACGTGGCATACAAAACACTTGAAAAAATGCATACAATGTTGCCATTATAAATTGGCGACTGCAGGAGTGGCTTATAATAATAACGAGGGCGCTCCTAACCTGTCCAGTTGAACAGGTACTTTTCGTCCCACCCTGACTACCAGGGTGCAGAACTTGAACTCACAGGCCCATGTTTAGAAAAATGTTATACAGAATGATATTACCTTTTTCTTTCCCTACTTAAAAAGATTACAAATAGCCATTTGTTGAGATTTCGAGCCGAACCCACATTAAGTTAAGTGGAAATGACAGGACCAGGAATCCAGTTGGACTTCAGGTTAATTCCACCATTAAATCATCGTTTTATTAAGATTACGATGCATTATAGCGGCTTACCTTTTGCCAAGGATGCTAAAGGCCATTTAGGAAATTGCCATTACTAGCAAATTTAAGGTGAAATTTAAGGAGCCAGTAACCATAAACTATTGGCTATAAAATTGTCTTATGGATAACTATACTACACAGACAGTAGTGATAAATGTTAAAATGCCGCCTGAAATATATATATCACATTATTAAGATTTAATTTTAAACTTATTTTTCCCCCATGTCCAGACGGTTAGGATTATTAAAATGCAAATCGAGAATGAGACCACCCAGAGAGTGACACTTCTGGCATGATGACTACCTAAATTTACGGTTCCAAGATTAATTAGTTATGATTTGAATAAACCGTTCAAATGAATTTGTATTCGTACGTAATTATAACACACAATCTAATGCAGACTGTGTAATAAATTATCAGAAGGACAATGGTTTTATGAAAAAATTACGTTCTTGACATATTCAAACTAATTGTTTTATTTACGTGTATAAAGGCAATCAGATAGATGTTTCTAAACTTTTATCAGTTCAACGTCTTGTTAAGATGAATAAATCAGTCTGATTTAGCTATTAAGTTAAATGTGTAGTCTTAAATTATTTAATTGCGTAACAGTAAGATGTATTCTAGATGTTCAAAAACACGTTTTAAAATAAAATGCATTTATGTTTGATTTTATGTGCAATTTTAGATGGGAACAAACGATTCCTAAGGTTCACCCGGTATAGCCAGAAGTCAAATGAGCATAAAATCTCAGCATGAATCTCATTAGGCTTATCTTTACTTTGGGGGCCTACATATGGTGTTAAATAAAACGTTGGTATTATGCCACAGATCCAGTTATAGCCAAAGCCTGTAATCTCGCCACTATTATTGAAACTGGCAAATTCAACCCTAGATTACAAATTACACGTTAAGTTCGTCCGTGTGGTAGAACACGAATCTCGTATTCGGTAGGAGTAATAATGCCGCAATTCACGCAAATGTTGACAATATGAGAAAACTGCATTAATTCACATTTAGATTTTCTACGCCTCGCACGTATAAACGGGTCTACTTTGTTGGAGAACATGCTTATAATCATTCAAATTTCCTAATAATAGTCGTATACTTGTTTATAGAGTTGATCAAAAATAACAATCTATTGAAAACAAAACCGATATTTAAATCTACACTGCGAGTCATAAAAAAGTAGAACCCAATAAAAAAATTACAACTTCGTGAAAAATGCTTCAATTTAAATGAAATTTGGCACTTACATAGAGCAATAGTGTATGAACAAAAATAAATTATAAAATGTGCTCAAAATGTTCTCCGGTGGCCTTTATACAACCCCGGAGTCTAATGCGCCATTCTTTGATTGACGGATCGATTATACGCTGGTCTGAATTCAATCCAGGTTTTCTTAATTTGTAGTTTCGAGTCTTCGATATTATTAATCTTCGATTTGTAAACCTTTTCCTGTAAAACACCCCAAATTTTGTAGTCCACTGGATTCAAGTCCGGACTGTTTAGTGGCCAGTGGTTGGGTTCGATGAACTGTGGCCGACGTTTCCCGTTGCAGCAGTTCAACTGTTAAAAAATAATAAAATCCAAGATCTGTCGCATGTCTAGAGAAGTTTTTTGTTCCTACACTATTGTTTTATGTAAGTGCGAAATTTCGTTTAAATCGAAGCATTTTTCACGAAGTGGTGATTTTTTTTATTGGGTTTTACTTTTTTATGACTCACAGTGTATATATGTAGCTACTAAATATTAGATAGACCTTATGTACCAAATTCCATGCATTTCAACCCGTTATTTTGTTCAATGTTTCCATGATTAAATAAGTTTAAAAATGAAACGGAAGAGAACATTAATTTCAGAGGTTACATTTTACTCAAAATATTGCATACATTTAATAAGAAAACAGCCCTTCGTACAAAGGACACAAAATCCTCAGATTTGTTCGTTTCCATACAACTTTACCTATCAAATCTTTAGCAAATAAAATTGTACAGTGTATGTGAAAACCACAAGAAAGTTTTCAAAGTACATATGGAAAAACATCTGAAAATCCTGGCGGTATTTTAAATCTCCAAATATACACAGTAGTAAAACACGCTCTATAAATCAACGGATTTCCAAAACGAAACAAAGGCAAATGGAGGAAATGAAAGGCTCCTAAGGGGGTCTTTCTCCGCACCAAATTGATCTCTTGGAGTTAATTTCTTCAAATACACTTTCCTGAATTTTATCGTTAGGCCTACACATAAGCACGCAACATTTGCCCTAAGCAGAAAAGAGAAAATAATCAGAGGTTTTATAATTCTGTTCCCTCGCTACGCTTTCATTACTGGGAAATTTATTTTCAAATTAAGTAGAGTGGAAACCGGAGTGAAATCCACAAAATCCTTCGCTAACATACGATGCAATTTACTTTAAATACTATTTATAGTTTAACAATTAATGAACCAAGCTGCTACTAATTAATTAAATGTATCAAATTGTCATTTCGTCATATGAAACCTGCGTGATTAGGAATTTTGCAATGTGCACAACAGATGGCGCTGGCATTTTGAAATGGGTCGTACACCTGGATACATACCGTAAAATTATGTCCTTAATACATTTTTTTAAGGCCTTGCTACAAGGTTGCACGATATGTCCCATTATATATTTAAATTACCAACATTTTAAAAGTATTTTTTTAAATTTTTCTAATATCTTTTTTAAAAAGTCCCTGCTTTATAATCAAAATGTAGGGGTTCCTAAACAAACCGTTGTTCAAATCATGAATTATTAATTGCAACCTATGTCATGTGTCTTGTGACTACAATTCTGTAACAATTTTTGTGAACATTTGGAAAATGTGTTTTAACTAGGCATTTCACGACTTTAAATGTTTGGAAATACAGTATGACATCTAGATTAGGATACACTATCTAAGATACAGGTAATGTGAATACACTTTAAGATAGACCCAAATTTGGTTTCCGGCTTAACTTCAGCGTTATCAATCAAGATTAGAGAAACCCACATTTGAGTCAATATTTTCGTTTCTACTTATCGATTTGAACTTTGTAATATTTTTATAATATATCTAGCTACTTATCCGCTTGTCTTATCAGTTAAATGTTGTTTGTAACGAAGTTTTATGAGAAGACTGCATGGGGCCAAATGTTTACAAAATGGTTTGATTACCTTCCAAAATTTTGTAACTTCTCATATGATTGCTATTGTGTTCCTGCGCCATGGGTAGGACCTTTGGTCCACGATTTCGTAAAAACAACGATTTAAAATAACAAAAAATCCTTGCAGGGTACACAGTGACGTTATGCTTTAGTACAAGCTGTTTTATTCACATTTCCAGACTTTCGCAACGACCCTCGTGGTCCAAACATGTAGTTTTGCATCGACACCAAACTGTTTAACCAGCTCTTTGGTGGCGAGGGTCGCTCCGAAAGCCTGGAATTACGAGAAAAAAAAACAAGTTTGTGCAAAAACATAACATGACACAGCTTTATCTATTCAAGAATATTTTAAAAAGTTGAATTTATCATTGATATCTAATTCCTAGTCAAGTCGAACACATTGGGAGATCCGGGAGATACAAAAACAAAAACAACAACAAAGTGGATCATTTATTTGATAGTCCCACTTCGTAAATATTAAAAGAAAACTAAGCATTACACCCACGCTTATAGCACAATACGATATAATGAACGTAAGAGGGTCACCGCCTCATCCACAATTCGCATTTATTGACCTGAAAACCACCCTCCAAATCGAAGCAATGACAGGGGTATAATCAACGATTAAACTTTTGATGGATATCTCAATAAAACCGCAGGCACATTCATATACATCATCTAATCTTGGGGCGATTTAAGGTATTAGACCCACGTACATGCTTGAAAATTAACGAGTTTGGTATTCATACAAGGCTTGATGCTATTTAGTATTTATCAGAATGATAACCATTTTAGATAAGTTCACAATAATTTGCTATAGTTAACTTACAATGATGATGCAGCTAACCGGATCTAGGACATTGCTATCTAATATCTTGGTTAAACTGATGGAAATTTCCGCTTGTACAAATTGGAAATTTGGACCAAAAAGTTAAATATTTCTTTACCTCATGGGATAATAAAGTTGTGGTTCTTTATTCAAACCCTAAAAGTTCTGTTGCTGTTAAACATTCACTCATGTGGTATACATTATTTTAAATGTTTTTTGTTTTTGATATATACAGTGATTTTTGCTACATGTCAAAACTACAAAATGGAGATAACTAACTCGTGTTAATTTGATAGAAACTGTAAATTTAATAACAGAAAATATAATAATACCTTACGTGGTTGAGCAAATAAGTTATGACAATATATCAGTAATATTTGATTTCTATCAAAACTAATTAAATAAAACTCAAACATTCTAATGAAATCTCTTCTACATGTTCTTTGCAATGTTATCTACAATAAAACATCCCGATGAAATTTAAACATCTGTTCTACATATATACCTTGTAATATGTTTTCTAAAGATTTCATTGGAATCGAACCACTTTGATTCCAATAGCTTTAGTCACGGAATGGATTTCATCCTAGCTAAAAATCGATTAGGAGAAAATTAATGTATAACTGTGCATGTGGGCATGTACAAAAAGCAGCTACTGAATCATAAATTCTAAATCCAAATCGGTTTTCAGCAAGGATGAAATCTATTCTGTGACCGCTGCTAATACACGATTCAAACGGTTATACATAGGCATTACTATAATAATAAAAAAAATGAAATACTGAATTAAAGATGAAAATTCATGGAATCTAGTTTTCGTATATGTTTGAGTGGTTATAAACTACTATAACTTTCAATTTCCTTTGTGTAAAATGAATAAACTCTGGTGTAGGCGCATGTAACTCGCTTATCCTAACTACATTGTTGTCAATCTTGGTCCAATTTTACGATGTAGCAGGTAAAACGTTGCATTTGGCCTCCGCCCTCAGACTGCTCGGTATCTAGGCTACAAATACACCGGCAAACATTTGCAAAATCACAATAAATGTCAACTTCCTCGCTTATTTATACAAGGCGATACGGGGCCTCACATTGCTTTTGTCAACTGCACTACATCGGAATATAGACACAGGTGAATAAAATGGGCGTGGACCTAACATGGACGCAATGGGGGGACAACGTTGCTAAGGAAAGCAATTGTTTGCAAATGGTTTCACACGCATCGTAAAACCTATGGCAGCAAATGGGTCGTTACCAAATCATGCCATTTTCACAATGACTAACAAACCACATTAAATGTTAAAAACATCCCGTAGAACAACTAGGGGAAGTGTAAATATGATGACATTCCCATCAAAATAACAGCTTGCATTTGTATTTAAGAAAATATGGGAAAACATTTTTTTTTTATATCTTAAATCAACTATTTCTTACACAAGTTTAACTTAATTAAAAAATTGCATTACTTCTTACAGGAACTTAAGCACGAGTTACGCATTAGAATAACACGGAAACTTGTCTAAGAACTGAAGATTTATACTTTAATTATTTTAATATTAAAAATCTGCATGTGAATGTCTGAGAAGTTTACTGTGTGCAATCGAGCCTAATAAAAACTCGTTGCCAGTGCACTTGTTTGAAATTGCCTATTAAATCATCACCACCAAGTACCTAATTTCATTCCGTGTTATACTCAACAAAAAGATGTAGTGAAATTAAAATGGCGCGGCTATAATGCTACCAATTTGTGTCAAGAGTATAATGAAAACCGTGAAATACTGGTTTTGGGAAGAATATCATTTCAAAACATCTGTGCTTTTGCGTTAGGAATTCCACATTGCATTTGAGAGCGTGGTAATCTTAGGAGAATGTAACATTTAAACTGAAAATCGTAATTTTCAAAAAAGCGTGTAAAATATTGTCTTCCCAAACATGCATTGTACAATATGAATAAATCTACAAAATCCTGAAGTCAAAATGAATACAAATGAGTAGGAGTCAACATAACACTGTATATCTACTTTCGCGGGTCAGTTAACTAACCTGGTTCAGCTAACTTCAGAAGTTTGGTTAAGTTATCATCACTTCCGGTTCAATTACGTTTAACCGAGCTATACGGCTCAGTAGGAATCAACAAGTACAAACATACAACAACAAAAATTATAGGACCATAAATAATGCATTTCAGGTGGGTTTAATTCTTGTCCAGAAAGGCCAGGCGGTCCGAACCGAGTTTGATATCAACGTCCAAATAGTTGACAAATGATTTACAAGCAATTTGGGAGCAATGACATCTTGTGTATGGTTATAGGTTGGCAAAGATAGCCCACAATAAGTTGAAATGGAACAACAGGCTGGACTAAACTTAACAGATAATGTGTGCAACTATGTATAATGCGTACCTTTAAAAAACAGAAAGTAGCCCATACAATGCAGAACAAATTAACGTTCGTTAATGCTTACATGGTAAGGAAAGGGTGCTAGAAAAAGGTCACAATAACAGATTTCTAATCATATATGTAGGCCTGTTATAAGTGCTGATGAGATAATCATTTGAAACAAGTTGAAAAAAAAAGTGCGTTTGCTGATTCATGCTGACCCGCTAATTATGAATGATGGACAGTGGCAGGCTGGGAGGTGTTTAGCCAGAGGCCAAAGTAAACGTCATTTAATAGATACACATGTATAAGAGACATGGCTTTTAATGCAAAGTGATTTTTTGCGTACCTCTGTCGCCATTATAAAAAAAAATACTGTTGCCCTCGTCAAACGTCAACAAGCTTGGCACGTTCAAGCCCTCGTTTTGAGAGGAGTGACACCAAGCATATGAAGACGAGACGTATTATACAGAAATTCAGCGAAGAAGCAACAGAGTGGCTCCTGGGCCTCTTGAAGAGCACAGCGCCATCTACCTCTGAGGCGCATAACACTTTTAACCTCTTCAAGTGAGCGTCTCAAGCCATATCAAGCAAGCATCAAGACATGCTAGTATTCCATGAAATCTTAAAAAATCACAAGCACCCTCCAAAATATAATGATGGGAAATAACACGTAAGACACAACTACGCCTGCAGACATTTTTCTTTGGAAAACTTAAGTTTTAGCCTTTCATAACAAATAAATAATGTGGAATGTGTTTTAACATAATTATTGTTGCTTAGAACTAGATGTCTAAAAATGTGAATTAAGTGAATATGAATTAACATATTTAATATCGTCTAGTTTTGGAATTTTGGAAAAACACGATATTTTCAATGATGTCAACGAAGATGTGCTAAATTAGGCTACCTAAAGTTGCATTTATTCCTAATTATACAATCCGTGTTATCCTGTATGGCTACCAACATGGAGTTTGGGTCTCCATTAGAGCTTGAAAGTTGAATCTTTAGTGATGGAATTATTTCACAGGGAGAAAACTTCATAAACACGGATTATTTGAAACGTATAATCAAAAAATGCAATTTTTCTCACATTATTAGTTGCGGAATATTTATCACCTGAACTGTTAATCCTCTTGGTCCCACCCTTGAGTCCCTTCATCCCTTCAACAACATCTTTTTTTCATTCTCAGTTGCATAGATCACCCCATACACGTCCAAAGATGCCTAATCCTAAGTGCACGTATTTTAGGGAGGAGGCCAACCGCAAAATGGCCGCTAATACCGCGCATGGTTGGAATCTGATGAGCTATTGTCCTCTTATAAAAAATAAAGTGAAAATGAGTTGTAATGCCCAGCCAGATATCTTTGCATCGTCACCGTCCTGCCCAAATGCACCATCTCGTATTAAAGCTATCCCTAATTCTAAAGAAAGCAAAAAAATGAAGGAATAAAGGGAGGATGACCATTGCTGGACTCTTTTGAAAATGCAAAAAAACTGCACTCTCCCATCTCATTGTGCTACAATTGTGTCCTTGTTGTGTAGCAATTGCCTATTTGGTGCGGCTTAAACAGACCACCCGCGCACATAAATCGTGGGCTGGAGGATGCAGGTGCTAAAGAAGGGGCCGAACACAAGCTATATTTAGGCGAGGATAAGCCAGAGTGAATTCAGAGGATTATGCTCGCCAAAAAGTTTCGTGACACAGCGAGATCTTGGCCAGAGATTCTTGTTTTCGTGTTCAAAGGAGTAACCAGCCTTTTAAAATAAACACGCGACCGTGTGAACGGATTAGGGAGTTTTATCCACCCATGTACGCATGCTTCACACCAACACCACCAGGTGGCAGGTGATGCCTATCTGGTAGTACAAACGTAGGATGTAATGAAAAGTTGTAGGATTTATTCATCAGATTAGGACACTGAAATGACCAATTTTATTAACCATAAATTTCCCATTTATTACAAATGGCTTTAAAAGCACCGGATTTTTTTTTATTATCAAGAATCAATATAACATTTTAATATTATTCTATAACAAATTAAAAAATGTGGTCACGAAATGGATTTCATCCTAGCTGAACACCCATTTGGATTTAATCATTGACTACGTATATCGGCTTTCAGCTTGGATGAAATGGATACAGTGACCACAGCTAATGTCGAGGCTTTGATAACTTAGAAATAAAAATTTCAAATAATTTATGGAAACATTGGTTATCTTATAATATGGAACCCGGCTTTGTTTTAATGAAATAAACTAATCAATAGTTATTATCTTTAAATATTTGATATTTTTTATATATCAGAGTCCTGTGTTAATCTTTTAAAACATGCATTAGATCTTTATATTGGATGAACAATAGTCCATAACAGTGCTTCAAATGTCACATTTTAGCCCTAGCTCATCACACCAGCAACTTCTTATTGGCAACCAAGATTATTCTGGCGTTAGGTGGCTTCAAAACTATGTATTTCGATCTCCACTTAGGGTTAATCGCTGGGCATGAAATGGGGGTGTTTAATTTGCCTACAATATCATAAACCACCTCTCGGTAAACATTGAAGGCAGGTAGACGAGTGAATGGCTGCCCCGAGTGCATGCTCCCAAATGTCACTCGGAGGTGTGGGTAGAAAACCCCCAAAAAAACACCCGTTCGTTGCATAGGTTATCGGCATCGTCAACCTAACCTTTTTTAAGGGAGGGGCATGAGGTCATGAACCACGAAAACTCAGCAGCGCCACCACAGCGTGCGTGATGTCTGCTGCTTTTCCGCCTACGAAACTACCTTTGCCTATTCGAACTGGGACCCTAGACGCAGAAAAAACACTCGTTTAGCAACATTTACTTCCTTTTAGGAGCAATCATTGTTGACATTTAACAAATACGAGCGCGCACGCCCCTTACGGCTAATAATAGTAATAAAAAAAACCACTAGCACCATCGAGCACGCCAAACCTCCATTTCTTCCTTTTTATGCTATGTGGTGATCATATTAACGATTGAAAATGCATAGTCACACAGTGGCTGAATATGCTTTAGAAAGTCTCCGATGGAAAAATGATATAGGGCCATATATACTATATATTTCGTATATCCACCCGGTGCAACATATAAGGGGGAAAAAAGATGTCCATATAGTTTAATAAATTGTTGCTAAATTAAATATTTAAAGATGTTAAAAAGCAATACATAGTCTGATTCCCAAAAACAATGACTAGAATATGGTGAAATTGTTTATCTAGGACATTTGCGAAGGAAATCAACATGTGGTAAACGATAAAAAAACAAAGAATAAACCACGCAAAAACCCCATTTAATTAATGTAAATTCGTAGGAGTGCTGGAAAGGGTATCCCGAACAATCAATTTAGCAAATGTAAAGGTCATGGCGGAGCAACATAATGATGAAGTAAATATATAGGTGGAGCTGCTTGACTACTCAACAAGAAGCGAACTACATGCATCCAACGCTAACATTTTTCATCAGATGAAGGCCTCTGACAACAACAACTAATGCAACACTGCTTTTGCATCAGTAAAGTGCCAGCCGAACCCATACTGTCTCCATGAAAATCATGAAATCGAGATGAACAACGGTTAATCACCGCACATGACTAATGCTAAGGTGCAACCCAAACATTTTTTTACGTCAGACGCTCAGTATAACTCTGAATATTAAATCTTTCAAACATTTAGCATGTTTATAAAGTACTTGCACTTTTTCATGACTCACTTTTAATGTTTAAAATTTCACAAAAATTATCTACATTAAACACTTAGCCATATTTATTCCACACAGAAAATAAACTTTGCATATATTGTGTATTAATTAGCAGAAAACCGATTTGGATAGAATTTAACGTCAATGCACATGCTCAACGAGTAAGATTCATGACCTATAGGTTTTCAGCAAGGGTTAAATCCATTCAGTGACCACGTGTAACTACTGTTACAACCATTGTAATTAGAATTGAAGAGCTTTATCTTTTCTAACACCAGGAGTGGTCATGAAGCACATGCCAATTAATTAAAATTAAAATTTAGACGAACTTAGTGACCACCCTTATAATCTCTCAAATAACTTCACCACGACTTTATTTATAGTCACTGCTAATCAAGTTTTAATGCATCTTAACATATCCTGAATTTCAATTAAATCTAGTCATAAACTGATAGATATAATGATGCAATTTGAAATTTTAATCTGTATTCAATTTGTAATAAAAATTAAAAGCTAGTCCATGCACTTCATGTATTAATTTTCAAAGTCATTTTGAAATTTTCAAATACCATGTGTTTCAAAGTTTTTTGATGATCACTGAAGAACCCATCCTCAATGTACACCCACCCACTGACCACTGTACTTTTGTCCCTTGGACAAGAGCGTCCAATAGAAAAGACGAATTAAGGTCCAGCTATAAATACCAGCAAACTGAACACATTTCGATAAAAACCCCTTTACTGTCTGGCGAGCCATTGCAATGCGGCGACTAAATCTTTTTCAATTTCTCGGTTAACGACAACTTGCAAATTACAAAAACGTTCGGGTACAATGGACCAAAAATGTTCCTTGATAAATGAACGAGATCATAAAACCTGCGCGAAGTGGGTCGTTATGGCCCCGTTGCCATGGTGACCCCCTTAACGCCCAAACTCCAAGAAGCTGCAGTGGATGAGATCCTCATGCGGATTCACTTCTTGGGGAGTTGCAAACAGAATGTCCCTCTCATTTGGTAACAGAAGCACATCCAACTCGATTCAACACCCCCTCTCACCTCGACCATTACACCTCAATCGATGCCTGAGGAGGAGGGGCAATAAGGTGCGAGATGGGGGTGGAAACTCAGAATTAAGGATATTAAACGCATATACAATGTAGCCACTTAAAAATAATGGCGAAAACCTGCGCAACGAGGGACATGAAGAATTCATCCCACGCTACATGTCGTATTCTGACAAACGTGTCGAGAATACCAAGGAAATTTGAATATGCTTCGATGGAAGTTGCTATCCTTGATTTCCCTTGGAAAGAAAACCTCCATAATGCTGCCAACCAAATGTACGCTCATGCAATTGTCTTTTTGGATAACTTTGAGGAAAAGGACTGGCAATATTATGAATCTCATTACCAATAAGAAAATTATCACATTAGCAAATTATTGACAATGTAGTAATAAGTCTAGTTAATCAGGACATTATGCATTGGCCGATTGATTAACTGTCCCAATTATGCAAAATTGCATCATTTGCTTGATGTCATTTACACTAGAAGTGAAGGATAAAACAATGTCCAAAATAGCAGGAGTCCAATGTATATTTAGAGGTTAATTGAGACACATTATGCAATATAGCAACACAACGACAGTATGTTACATACAGTTTTTTAAATTATAAGAAACCACAACAGAGCTAGAACACTGCGATTAAATACATATAGTATATCTGGTAATGATGACAAAATTGCAAAATATTCATACTGTATATTTCAATTTGCCATTTGTAACTATAGTTGCAATATTATGCTAATGTTAAGATGACAACATGTTTGTGACAACGTGTTTCAGATGTAAAGTCATGTTCCAAGTACGATACTCTTGCAAACTTACACAAAATATCGAATCTACACTTGCTATTACTGTATATACAACTTCAGAGCCTATTTTATAACTTCAAAAAATTGCCACAATCCAAGAGAAATGCAAAATGGCGGTAACATCATGCCAAATATTGCATAGACCAAGAAGGGCATCTTTAAACACCATAATTACCCTCACTTAAGAGGATCTTACTCAACATGTCTTTGCTTTCAAGTTAAAATAAGCCATCTCAAAGATCCCACTATGTATACAACGTGCATATGTTTCACACTTTTTTTTCATCACGCTGTGCATGCATAATTCTGCAAAAAGCCATTTGCAGTTTGGATGCAAGAAGGAGAACAGGCTGCTATGAAAAATAACAATTGTGTCGATGTTTTATGAGGCTGCAATATAGGCAGAAAAGAGGAGACAATAAACCACCATCACAATGTAGTACAGTAAATGACACGTAAAGGAATACATGTGTGTAGAGTTACAGAATCGCATCGAGCCAAGATCCCTGTACGACAACCAATCTTAAAATGGAAAATATATACAATATCCCATATACTACGTGGCTTAGAACAAAGACCAGAGGTATATAAGGCTATAAAACAGCGCATGTTGTAGGCCTAAGCTAATATGACTTACGAGTTGGCCATATTGCTGCACCCTGTTCGGAATTGCAAACCATGGAGATTTTCATACAATCTTTTACTAGCACAATTTTGTTTCCATCTTAAGTGGAGCTAAACGCTATATGCCTATACATAAAATGGAAAGGTTTTTAAAGAAAAATGTGGACAAAATAACACATGGATTCTGCATGTTGTGCTGATATATTTTCCTCTGATATATTGTACCAGCCGGTATTGACATTTCTGCATCTGCATTACCAAAACGTATACACAATTTAGAATTGTTCTCTCAATTTTGGCATGTTTTAACAGGATTATGATACCACAAACAAACCTAATTTAAGCAACATTAACTGGAAATGTTGCTTAAATTATGTTTGGTTTTGCTATCATAAGTTAATGAAATTATATCATAAATGCAAGGAATTACGAAACTAATTTCCTAGAAAAGGGTAGAAAATACAATTTCTGTATACAAGTGTATAAACTGATAGCACAACCAAACCTCTAGTAACTGACATAAATGAGGAAATTTTCGTTACTTTACTCTAAAATCTCCATTCCTCAACTGAGATTCTAAAATCTCGTGATTCATATATTAGGATTCCGCGAAATTTTTTGTTTTTAGAAATATGAAGAAATATAAAGCAAAATTTCTGTTCAGAATGGTAACACTTTAGTTTAAATACAAGTTGGTACAGCATAACCAAACCACACTCAAGTGGCGTTAACGTCCATGGAAATCGTGATATATACAATGTATTAAAAAACCCATGAAATTTTGTCAAAAAAATGTCAGTAAAAAAGGATAGCATATATATATGTTTGAAAACAAGGTATACATTGTACAAATTCTGATTATAAGAAGTGGATGATGAAACACTCGGTTGCATGCTTTTGATTTCAGGAAAATTAGAAGTATAGTTTACGAAGAATGGACCATTGAGAAGCATCATTTCTTAGGTCGTGCATTAACTAATTGGCCTTGAAAGAAATTGCGCTATAAAAGATTTTCCGAAAACGGAGCAAAACGTATTGCTTTTATGATTGAATGGAGCGTTCAGCAGCAGCATCACGCACGTCCAACGGCCCAATCTTTTGTTTCAAATGCATCTTCTGGAGAATTGATCCTTTGGGAATACGAAAGCGAAGCCCCAAATTGCTTAGGATATCATAACATCCATCGTCTGTAGCAAAGCCGTTTTCAGAAGCAATAAACAGTAGCAACGTTTCACAACGCTTTGGAGAAACTCCAATACACCAGAATCCTAAAGCAGGGGGGGTTTAAAGAATCATTTGGACGACTCATTACCACTGCGCGAAAATGTTATCGCAGATTTCCACGCTCGCATTTCTCAAATATACGTAGAGTTCAACTATTTCCAACCACTATATACGTAAAGCCCGATAATTACTATTTGCCATTAAAACGTGAAGAAAATAATGAGAATATTCAGGAAGTCTACTAAATAGCTCACGGTCTATCCTATAAGAACTTTTACGATCAATTTTATGTCGAATTCAACATCATTAAAAAAATAGACCAAATGCTCACTAGATGGTGCTGTTTGTTTACGACCCTATCAACATTTTTCAACTCATGGCACAGAAAGTGGGGCTTTAAAATTCTCTCGGCACACCAAGTATTTTTTAAGGATAATATTTTCTCATTTTTTTAATGAAATAAAGAAAAAGTGTATTTTTAATAAAATAATTCCCTCTCAAATGAGCATTTAATGTTTTCTATACACAATAATGTATAGAAGATAATTTGGACCTTCCCTTCAACTTTCGTGGCACCCTTACGGTCCCTTCAAAGAACACCGGTTGAAAAAATTCTATATATACGTAAATCTTGAATGGCAACCTACATGTATGGTCCTGTATAAAAATAATGAAGATATTATTATACTTGAATATACCAATGATTAATCGAATAACATCAAATAATCGAAATGTATTGGTAATGTCATGTTTGGAACCAGAAATGGCAATGAGTGGTTACTGGTGGTTTATCTAATTGTGTATATGGCCTATCCAAGTTGGATAGAATCATTATGTTTAGTTCCCACATACTTGAATTGTATTAATCTGAAGCTTAACGATGCTTAAAATGTTTGAATGGGGAGCTATGAGGAGAGGCGGCTATTATTGAGGTATTTCTGGTCCATTTCTTTTCAATCCTCGATGAAAACAAGCTCTGAATTTAAAACAAAAGAACATGACGTGGGGAGTTAGTTTAATAAAGCGTTGGTTGAGCTTGAGAGGAAGACATCAAGTTTTAATGAATGTTATGTTTTGCGGAGAAGTCACAAATCAAGCCGGGTTTAAATTTCATGCCACTGTGAACACTATTACGATTCTGACAGGGCTTGCTTAATAACCGTCATTATTCATCATAAAAGAGCAAGAGCAGCATCTATCTATCCCACGGAATACGTAAGCGTATCACTCTCCCACTTTGCAAATGTGATGGATTTATGTTTCTGATTGGGGACCAATTGTTCAAACCGAGGAAATGAGAACGATTCATATTATAGATGCAATGTGTGTATGTGTATATATAGTAGGCTTATTCTTGAAGTACCGTGGTACAAAGCCCTGAAAAAGATGGCATTAAAGAACAAGAGCAATATCCATATATCATCCCATTAAAGTGGCATTTATTAGAAATTATTCCAGAGAGGATATCGTGGTACTCCAGATGAACATCAACCCAAAAAGATTCCCGTTGCACAAGTTAGTGATCCTATTTTGCCTGGGCTGAATGACATGCAAATTTGGTCGGTGTTTGCCAATTACCAACGCCGAAAAAAAATTTCCATGGTGATAAAACATATTTCATTTTACTAATAAAAAATAATTTCTTTTAGTAAGGACTTTTTTAGATCTTGGGTAGAAAAACAACGTACTTGGAAGTTCGCTATATCGACAATTTTCGAGAAATTTGAAAATAAAAATTGGGTAATGGAAATTTTTATTCCCGATTTATGGAAATTAGATCGTGTCAGTTCTAAGGAGTTATTAGACAATATAAATAATGAGAAATCAGTTCTTCACTATAGGGCTACCGTGTCAACAGTAGCTGAAGCTCATTAGCAATAAAATACTAATCAGTTGACATGATTGAGATTGAAAGTCAAGACTAATGATGCGGGGAAAAACTTTAAAATGCAAATGAGTCAATGTTAATGAATATTAAAATTACAATGAGTTATGATCACTCTCTCATGGACGAAATTTACTTATTGAATTGCTAACCTGTCAAGTTCTTGATAAAATAGTCTTCAAAAAACTACTGGCAGGCACTGACTATAAATATCTGACACTCTTATCGCTTCAATAGGCAAATGCTATTTTTGGGAACACTGAAATACACATAGAAATAATACAATGATTTTTCAAAAAAGTGGAATTTGAATTTTTTTTCCCTCATGGTCGTTTATAAGTTTATCCGGTATTTATATGTCATGCATCATTATCTATTTTACAGAGATATCTTTTAAAACTAATGTGTTGTTGAAAAAAAAAATCGTTTTAATGGCGTCAACAAGACATGATAAAGCTGTTTTTAGTTAATGCAATTTCTTGTAATGACATCATCCAATATTGGTCAATTTCACAGATGGTAAACAGAAGGCCACCAACCACCTGCAGCACATCAGAAATGATTAAGCCATTTTGCCCAACACTCACTTGTTAAATTATTACAGATGATTGCTTGCCTTAAAAATCATTCCCACCCATTTGAAACTCTGCTCCATCTTGTATGAGAAAGACTCACATGGACAATCAGTTGAAATCTGGGATAGATTTAACATTACTATCACCAAGTAGAATTACAACCGATAAATAGAAAAAACATGGGCGCTGCTCATAAATAGCACAGGAAGCGTGAGAGCACAAAGGTCAAAGAGACTATCACATCCAAACCTTTATTATACTACAAGGACTGCAAATAATATATGGGAACGTTGGTTCGTATTATAGAAATCACACGAAAATTAAACATATTTGAGATTTTATAGCTACGTCAATTACATAGATTGGATCAAATGTCACCTTAATGCAGATTTATAGGTTTCTAATGAACAATTATATTTCAACATTAGTTTATTATATAGATAATTGGAGCCATATTTTTTCCTTCGTAAATTGAATGTGAACTTGTATTAAATTACAATCAAATGCACAAGTTCAAGATGGGATATCAATCACGTGGGGTCGTCCATTAACGATCGTAAAATGTTAACAATGAGAGAGAAGTGGTAGAAAAATAAGTCATAAAAATGCATTGCATTTAGTTTTATGCAAACCTTTCTTTAACAAATGCATTAATTCGTAGTGAGTAAAATAAAGTTTGTACTCATAACTTTGCTCTGAAATCTTTAATAATCAATTTAAAACAAGTGGTTGTTTGCAATGGCGCCATTTTGCATTTGTCTGATTTGTATAATAGAACCTCAGTGGTACCAAAACTGTTCATATTCACATGTCATGTGGGGTAAAAACAAAAAAAATGTTCACAATTGTGTGTGTAATAATTTCAAAAGTTTTTTCTAAAAACACAATCTAACATAAGGCATTCCATGCCAGAATCTCCAACATGGCCGCCAGGAGTTCTCTTTAATTCTCATCAGGGTCAGACCGATTACTATGATGTCTTTTATAACTGGGCATTATTTTAATAACTCAACCCATTTCTCATCCGAAATTTATTCAACATTTGACGTTGATGGCGCTCTCAATTGTCAACGACATCTCGCATAAAACCCACTAATAACAAAATAAATATCCGTGAAACGTATTCGTAGCGCGGATTTAAATCACTAGTCAACTGGACACATTCACGATGAATAATGCATTAAAGGATATTTATATATTATTTAGTCTCGTGAGAACTGCAGGACATCAACCCATTGGTAGACAGCAATGGCGTACTCAGGGTGCAAAAGAAGAAGATTACTTCAACAGACCTGTTTCAGATGAGGCAACGGCCATCTTTCTTCTTCTGACGCTGATTTAAAACTCTTCAATCCCTGGAATGATATTAGCAGACAACAAAAAGATAAGTTTATTTATAAGCTTGAAATCTAAATGTATAAATCGCCCATGCAGAGACAGCAGGAAGAACACTGATATTATGCTGTCCACACCACATTTCTATATACTTGAATTATATATGTATGGTGCATGCTCACATACATTCATGAATTATTTTAATTCTTTTTAAATGTTTCTCTGTAACAGATACAGATATTTAAACTCGTGACATCTGAATAAGCTCTGCGAGGAACCCAGAGGGCACCACTGTGGACATGTCTCGCATACATGAATTGAACAACAACTAAACACAATATTTTAGACAGTGTAGGGTTTTGTAACGTACTAATTCACGACTGGTTGGTTTGTTTATGTAAATAATTACAATATTAGCAGTATATTCTTGATTTATGGGGGAAAAAGCCCTTCTACAGCTCTAATTATATACCCCAGTTTTTGTAATATTTGCTGAACTGTCTGGAATTTAGCACAAATAAGTTTGTACTTTTTGAACACGAAAATCAATTTTTAGCTAAAATTGTAACAATTTTCATTAAGTTTACTGCAACAGTTTATTTTATTGTAATTTAGAAATTCAGTTTTTAAAATGTAATAAATTTTCAAAGGCGTTAACAGTGATAAAAATATGGAGCTTTTAAACTAGCATTTACACGACTGTCATCAGAAAATTATTTAGAATGTATTGATTTTGTTATTTATGATCAAGTGAGGAAAGTATTTGATGTATGATTATAGACCCACGCATTCCCATAGCTGTGGTTAAATTATTCATCGAGAATACATATTCATTAGCGCCAAAAATGCATTCATAAATTTATTATTGAACTCAATTATTCACGTCTGTTAATTATACAAATCTTTGAGGAAATGAATATATACGTATAATTTCAGTAAGCTAAACATAAATCATTTATGGCCCAAATGATGTAACGCATCATTAATCATTTTTGGATTTTACATAACCATGGCCACGTTAATGAATAGCCTCTCGAAATCCAAAGCTATAATCTGTTGCTTGATGTAACGTCGTAATTATGATAAATATTTTTCAGAAATTCAGCTAATTATATTCAGGGAAATATATTAAATCTAAAAAAATCACAACATCATTATTTATCCCTTTTCACAGATTAATAAACACGAGAATCTCGACAACACAAAATTTAGCTTCAGTATTATTGCAAATATTATATATTTATGTGCATATTGTGACAAATTTAAAATCTAACAATGCATGCATTCAAAGAAATCTTTTAAGACAACCTTGCATAATACTTGAATCTTCGTGCAATTGTGAATCCCGGATAAGTTCCATTCAAGTGGCTCGAATGTAAATTTGTGCCTTTAAAGGCGTTCTCAAAAGCACACAGAAGTTAATTTCTTTAGACAATGAAAAATGTGGTTGAATATTGGAAAGCAACAACTGTGGAGGAGTAATGTATGACATCATAGCAGAAAAGCGATCCATCTCCATTTCTCACTTGAGCCCTCTTGCAACCAGCAAATATGGAGTTAAGATTTGGATAGGTCAATCAATTTTAACTTTTCTATATAAATATATATGGCTATTTTAGATAACGAACAGAACCGATCAATGCGCCCTTGAGCGGATACAAAAAAATCCAACGAAATTTATGGGGCTGTCTTCAAATACGTGACTCCCTGCAGTGATATATAGCATCTTACTTGACATGCCCGCTGTATAGATAGCTCTATCACGAACACGAACCCTTTGAATCCATGATTAAGTCAAATCATCAGTTATTCAACTTTTGACTTTTTTTGAAAATTGAGTCCAAGAGGTTGAGAAAATCGTTATATAAAAAAGCGGTTGGGAAAAAGAAACTAACATTTCTGTGGCTTTTTCCATTATTATACAATATTACAATTTTTAGAAAACAAATTTAAATACATATTTTATGAGACAAATACATACATGATTTCACATAATTCTCAGTCGCTTTAAGGTAAAAAAATCGCCAAAAATTCTACACTAAACAAACTCCATTCCATTCCATCTCACCAACAAAACAGCGCCATCTAACGACCATTATTGTAAACAGAAATGGGTATGAAGAAAAGGATGAATAAGCGTTATGAGGATTTCTTATAAATGTATTAAATTTAGTGTATTCTGAATAATGGAACTGCAACGGGACATTAATAATGGTCCTATTATGCTACCAATTTTGATGGAACTGCTTACCTCAAAAAATTTCTTCAGGTCTCAAAGAAAGGGTTCATCGACAACGACCTAAAAAGCGTGAATTCACGGACATATTGGCGCATCCAACTAAAGGATAAACTTCGATACAATGTTGTGTCACTGGTAAATGCAGTACTTAGACCTCTATACATTCTTGGTTTATTCTTTGCCGTAGCCCACCTTTGTTTACTCTAGGAATAACTAGAGGGCGCCAGTAAAAGGGTCACATGCCAAATTCCTCATTAAAATTCCTTATCTCCAAATAGCGAGGATAATTAAGACACCTTGACACTCGACAATTAAAAATGCTAATGCCAAGGCAAAAATAAATCACCAAAACCATGTGATTCAATTAGTCAATTAATAGAGCTTTAAACTAATCTGCAAGCCAGTACGAGTATCTAAATATATTAAAAAAACTTAAAAATATACCCACTATCACGTCTAAAATATTCGAGGCATGCATGCTGGGTAAAATAAGGATTATAAACTACTTACTACTCGAATCCATTTTGGGATTAAATATTAAAATGTCATGCTCCAGCAAATGTAGTTATTAATCCTATAATTTATATTTTAGCTTTAGGATAAAATATTTAAATTAATACGATTTTTCTCCTTGTTTACAAGGTTCGAGGTTTACGTACTTTCGTACATGTATGCATGTGTAGATACAGCTGCCATATTCTGGTAATTAGCCTTGTTACGTTCCAGCACCCCCTGGTGGCGTATGAGCCTTTATCATGTGAATTTACCAAGCTATGGCTCATAGGCCACTAAAGGGCCAAGTTTCATCGAAATTTTATTTATTAAGTGACAACAAATAAAAATTAATTCAGATTGATTAGCATCCTTAAGAATCATCCCCATTTGTTAGAGAAGCACACTGGTGTCTTAGCCCATATCAAAATTTAGCATGGATTGGAGCGCCACCACGCGAGCTCTTTGAAGTGCTTTTATAGCCTCTTTTTCCCTTTTGTTTCTAGCTAAGGATAAAGCCGTGGAGAGAAAGCATGGAATAAGTTGTGCCATAATCCTCTGATTTATTTGCGCAATTACAATTCTGTGCAGCGAGTAATGAAACGGCTGCCTGTATTGCACTCGCAGTATAAGGAGCGCCATTTCGATGGCCTGTCACAAATGTGCCTCCCCAAAGTATCGCACGAATTTACTGCCATCGCTTCGATTTAGACGGAAGACTGCGTTGCGAGAAGGATCCATTTTTATACATCAAAAGGGAATCCCGAATATATAGAAATTGCGAACACAACGACCATTGAGCCTAGGAATTTATTGAAAATAAATATATATACTTTGAAATTAACAGGTAAATTAAGACAACGCATTGTATGAAGAACAGAAATGTGTATATTTAGAAAGCATATTCCAGCTTTTGCACACAAATAAGAACATTTGGACAATTTGTTTAAAAATGAATATGATTAATTCATTACAGTGGAACACAATGCACATTAATGTGGTTATACTCAACACAATGTGCGAGATGATTGGCAAATATGGCCGAGGCGACTTCCTGAATGGGGTCAACGGACCCTTCCCAGAATGCACCGCATTCAAGTAAGCCCCCTGTCCCCCACCGTCAATAGGGGTTGTTTGAGTATAGCAAATCGCCTTAATTTCGCTTTTATTTTCACCTTTTTTTTTAAATTGTGAACCTTTCTCCACCCCCTCACCGGTCACCACGTATACATAATTTACAGTCGTGCATTATTCAAGTGCGGGTGTGGTCTATGCACTGTCACAACTTTTTAGATGTTATCGAGGCAAACGAGCGTGAATGGACAAATAATTCACTTTTTTTCTATTTCGTTTTGGTTATTTCTTTATGAAGAGACAAATTTGCGGTACTAATTATAGCAGGCTTCAAAATTTCACCACACATTTTACGCTAAGTTAACAAGTGATTGAACAAGGTTCCTGCCATCCTGTTTCGAGAGAGGAACATAAAAAACAATGTTTTTCTCTTACCCACGGATGTTTTCAACGTCAAGGAGCTGCATCTTTTCCGGCATTTCTTAATGAGCGATTACTAGACACCACTGCACCTAACGTACAACAACTACAAAAAAGTCAAATAAAAATGCAAATGTGCTAAATCCCCGCCGTGAATAAATACAAAGATAAAGGAGTCTGATTAAAGAAAATTACATATTAAATAGACTAAAGGTCATCTTTAGCAACGTGAAAACATCGCAGCTGTCGGATGCACGCGAGCTAAATTTGGAGCAATGCAATATTTAAATTAGGGCCAATCCCATTTTTTTTACACCTAGTCTTGAATTAATAAGCAGCATATTTGCAAGTACCTGCCTGGTGCGTTAACCCATAATCGTATTTTTGTTTAAAAAGAGAAGTCATTCTTAATTGTTTCTGTCTTTGTTATTATTATGTATGTTTTTTTAAACGGAAACGTTTTTTGTGGAATCAATCGCTGTAAGCAGAAGTAATTGTTCAACTTGATATGTAGCTAGGAAACAAAAATTACACTATATTTTGTGTTGTTACAATTTAACTTTTACTGATTTCTATTTTGATGAAATATTTGTACATGTGTATGTTATGTTTATTATGCCTTTAATGGTAGTGTCTCGATTCGTATTTTATTTTATTGATCTTTTACGGTTTTTTTTAAAAAAAAGAAATAATGATGAAGATACAGTAGAATTGGAATGCTACTTTAGAAGTCTTTCAGTATTCATGCTATCTGTTGTCACGAAATAGATTTGAACCTGTAGTTGAATACAAGCTGCAATCCATGAATTTATGCAAATCTGCTTTCAATTAGGTTGAAATCCATTACGTGACAAACTGTTGTTATTTGTATAGAAGCATTCCAATTATCTGTGCCTTCACGTGGCAAGATAGTAGCTTCAGCCGGAAATGCTAATTTCGGCGGAAGTGAACGTGTGAATTTCTTATATTACAAGAGTTATTACAGAAATAATAACATTTCAATTTAACAGAAAATCATAAAAATACCAATATAATAATCGTAATAAAAATTTAGCACTAAACGATATTACTTTCCGTTTAATTTGTAGTATACACTACTACAATTTTATTTATAATACGAGACAGTAAAAAAGATAACATTTTTTATAAGATTCCAATTTATCGTGCACATTTCTGGGAACAACTTATAACAATAGTGTTTGCATATATAAATTATGGGTTAAAAGTGAGGTTTGGTGGGGTTATTTCAAAATTATAAAGTTTCATATCCACCCTATTCTCTGTCCCTTAAACCCCTTTCGAAATTTGCACGGAAACTTCGAGTCCACACGCTAGTGACACATTTGCATTTGTTTATTTTGGAATTTTTGATAGGATTTCGTTGTTACATGGACGGAGGAGGGATCAACGGTCAGGACACCTTATTTGCATATATGTTCCGTCTGTTAATTAGCACGTAAAAGAGCGAGGAAAATACTCGCAATTGGATGGGGGGGGGGGGGGCAAAAAGATCAAATTAAAATTATTAAGGACATTTACCATTATTTATAAAAAGCGATAGGAAACTGTATAAGGCTCGTGTTACCGACGTGTATAATGTCAGTGAAATGATGGATCACTTGTTTACCCACGTCATATAAGTGCTCAAATATTCATGAAACGAATCTTTCTAATTCTGCACGGTTTACCATGAAATTGGACAAATTGGGGACGAGTATCACACGCCATATATTTGAACGAACGAAAAATCCCCAATCCGAACTTTATTCGCTCAATTAGAGGCGGCTTATCGTTAAACAAACTAATTAAAAGATGCGGCTGAATTATGTGAATAAAACAATCGACGTTTTTTACCCTACACCAAATGTTATCTTTGGTCACATAAACCGCAATTATACCGTTTAGGCAAAAATGTAAATTCTCCATCCACAATCTACATATATGTGGAATCAAAGCATATGCGGTTATTATTAATAAGATTTTAAAAGATACATTAAAGTAAATAGGTTTCTTAGCTTGCCATCTGCTTGCATATAAAGGGCCAAATTGTTAGTGCAGTATGGAACCTGTCTAAAAGCATATTCTTGGGACCGTTGAAAAATATGCTTCTAGACAGGTTCAGCACACAATTATATACCAATCCCAAATGCCACCTTATGGAATCTAAAAGTACAGTAGGATATATGACCTCAGCTTGATAGACCTATACATTACAGTGTACTTTTTTAAAGGGAGACACATTTTAATGCCCACTGGTCAAAAACATCTAAGTCTTTAATTGGTGAGTAAGGGTAAGATACTAGCTCAATTAATAAATATTAATGTGACACCATCAAAGTTATATTAAGGCTTGTAATTTATGTTCAGCACCTGTTAATTGCAGTCTAATTATAGCAGTGTTTAAAACGTCATTTTCTCATGCATGCAAAGCATTGGCAAATAATTGTCGCCATAGGCGGTTAAGCTTAATAAATCTGCTTTCAAATCAGGATTAAGGTGAAAGATACGAAGCCTAATTAAAACAAACATAATCTGATGGCTACCTATTGCTAATGCGTGGGAATTCAAACAAAAAATGACTCGGAACTCTGCATGAAAAATGATGAATTGGAGCAGAGTCACTTACAAAACAAGAGGTAAGAAAATAGCGAGAAAATTGCAGCCTTCAGTGCCATTATTTTTGCCAATTAATCAATCATATTTAATTTTACTATATAGGTCCAAACATAAACATGTCACCTCACCTGAGTGCTATGAAAAAACGTTTAATTGCATGTACACCTTATTTACACGCTAGTCCATTTTTTTTCCAAATTAAATTTCCGAAAAATCATTGGCTTTTTAAGAAAATAATTTCATATAAATTTAATTTAATTTTAAAAAATAGACATTAAATGGACACTACTTTTGGAAGCTAAGCCCTGCAACTAGAGCCGCTAGATAGATGCAAGCGCCATCTATCGGAGAAAACGAGCAACTGTTGCAATGTTTGGACAAATCCGTATATAAACTACGTTTATTAACAAAATAATACATAAATACACATACAAATATGGGTATTTACATGTTTTCGTGCTAGTAATGCCCTCAAGTGCCACCTGCAATTTTTGACATGGCTTGTTATTGTGCAGAACTGGCCTAAGCAATGGTTAATTACGCCCTTTAGGGTCAGCTTTATGGATATGTATCGAATGTGAAATTGAAAATATGCCATTATGCATAGATGTAAAATCAAGATTGGCAGTTGAATACTGCAACAAAGTATAGCGACTCTGTATTTTCAATACAATTAAGACACCTAAAAATAAACTGTGATTAAAAGGTGTGGACATTTGATGTCTATAAATAGCACCTTGATTTCGATAGATTCTGTTTTACATGGCCATTCGAATAAGCAACATTTATGTAATCATGATTTCAAACGAGATTAACTGACAAGCAAACCCAAAGAAGTAAAAAGACAACAACATTCATTTAGCTAGCTTTGAAACAGCACGACACCCAAATTTGCATAACCACAAAAAACGGCCTTACATCAAAGCGAGTAAACAAATTTCAAACATCACGTCTGGTCACACAACACGCCAAATGTAATGTGTAACCGACAATTAATAGCTGGTTTTCAGAACTAACAACTGTTTTAATCGCCGATTAAGTTTGGCCCAATCCATCACATGGCAGTTGTCACTCGAGTAATACGAACAACATCGAATGATGCTACGTATAATTTTTGAAAAATGCAGATTGAGTTTAAGCCTAAGATTTGCAGGTGCTCATTAAGGGATATAGTCAACATCTTAAAACTAATTTTACAACTTTAGGAAATCCTTTTATCTGTTATTGAATTTGCGCATCTACACTGTCGGTAAGGTTAAAAGCCGGTTTATCAAGATTGTCCGTCCTATAATTTATTAAATTTTATTTGTTAAATACGCCCAACGAACACGCCTGCATTGCCTCAACTTCCTTGCTGTATGCCATAAACTTTAAATGCTGCCAAACTATTGGCCATTTAATAACAGTTAATGTCTACTATAGCGTGAACATTTACAACATGCAATGGCAAGAATTTTTATTAATCCCATGGTATCAAAAATGTAAGATTTCTAATTTAGGACACATTATGTACATTGTACAACCAAGTTTTCATAATAAGAATAATACTTCCCATTTTACTAGTTATAAGGCCATTTTTCATTATCCGGTTTCAGAAATTTTCATTAAGGACCATTAGTATAAGTATTATTTAATATTAGCATTAAGACGACTGGTCAATTCGGTAATAAGCAACCAAATCAAGTATTACAAAATGTGATGTCTGCAAATAAAGTTATCAGAAGTGTTATGCAAACACAATACAAAGCATATGATACAACTGTTAAATCGGGTATTATTTCCCCTTATATATATGTATGTATGGTCGGTTACATTACACCAAATTTATAATACAAAAGAGATTTTTAAATTCCTTATCAAACTCTGCAATGTTTATAAAAATTCAGTAGATCGCTAGAGATCCAACAAAAGCAACATTGCAATGTATTTTATCTATCCAGATTTCTCTGTAGAGTACATCTCTATGTTAACTCACAATAGTCAAAAAATAAGAAAATTGAAACGACAACATTTTGACTAAATTAACATTTATTTCTATAAATTTTACCTCAACATTGCATTTAAACATAAGTGTACTTTCATGTAACAATTAGGCTTTTGTAACACAGCAACGCATTCCCTTTAATGGTAATGGCGCTACGGTGGTGGTTGTCGATGTTGTTGTTGTTGTTGTCGATGTTGTCAATGTTGTCAATGTTGACGATGTGGTTGTGCTACCCGATGTTGTGCTTGATGCAGGTGTTGTTGTGGTTGAGGATGTTGTTGGTGTCAGACTGGTTTCAACACAACAACTCTGGTTTGCTTGGCAATCATCATCTCTCCTGCATCGATAGGCATCTTTCAAGGGCCGACACGATACCACTGGTGGACAATTGTCACCGGCCATGTTCACACTGGCTACAACCAGCAACAATATTTACAGTATATATTAATTCCGATTGATATAAACTAAAATTGTGTTTATCTACTGGTTTCTAAGTGAATGGTTAAGTTTATACATAGTTTGGATCGTTCAATTCTATATTAGAAAAAAAGCATACTCGGAATTTTAAGAATTGTAAGGATAAATATTTAAAACTGATTTCTTGTTATGTTTCACATATATTTCTGAATGGATCTATAATTCATTACTTGGAATATCTTTTTAGAAATTTGTTATGTCCAACTTGCCAGAACAGCCAGGTAAGTAATGGGGCGTTTCCAGTTTATATTGAACCTGTTCATATTCCTTTCTCAGACTAACAACCTTCTTGTCTTCCTACTCGTATGTTAAAAGGATTCATAAATCTATTTTTTTGTTGCAAGTATGCTGAAAAGTAAGCACAAATATCTAAAAGGCATTGGAATATTGATCTTATATATAGTGAAGTGTAAAAAAGTGTGGATTTAGTTATGGCAGATCCAAAACTTTAAACCTTCAAATTTTGAAAACAACTCGTACAAATAGAAAGATAAATAAAAATGGCAATCTATTACAAAATAGTGCTCTTTTCTATTGTTATACTATATACTCGAGTGAAAATGAAAACAATAAGGTGAACATTTTTCTTAAAATATATTGTTGAGTTTTACTCAAATCTCATTAATTCCTATTTTATTTTGGGTTTTAGTGGTGTTTTCAAAATTGTACATCCTCTTCACACACACGTAGGCTTATATTCTTTAAAAAATCTTACAATTCGAAATATATGGACGTTATATATTCAAAATAAGCATGTAATAATTATTAGAATTACCTGGGATTATCGCAAAGATCGCGAGGAATAATGTGATTCGTACGAAGCATGAAAACTACCGGAAATAATAAAGGGCATGATGTTAAGAAAGTTTGGTAATATATAAAATAAAAATAATTCTCGGAATCGTGAGCAGTAATTCTAGGAATATTATTGATAATTTAAGGGAAATGTAAAATTCAAATTCCTTACCTTCTCCATAGTTTTAATATTTTGAATATTCAATTCAATCTTAGATATTCACGAAAAATACTTTTGGGAGCAGTTCTCAATAATGCTACAACATCAAAACTCACGATAATTATATCCCGAATTATGTGTGAATATCGTATTATATTGCCAATGAAGCCACGTGTGCAAAACACGGGTTATAACCAGTGATAATTAATTAATCATTCATTCGTCATGGTTCGTGGAGTTTTTGCTATGGGCTTTTGTTATCCGCGATGTCAAATATGAATATTGATGGAATATGAAACGAAAATACAGCTGCGATAACTAACAAACAATGAGGTAAGTTGATATTAGCGAGTGAATCATACTTTCAAGGGACTCGTACCAGAAAATAAATCCAAAATTAGCTATGGAGTTTGCATGTACGTATAATCCACAAATAAAGTTATCATGTCTGTTGAAAACTTAAAAAGTAAAATAATTCTAAAAAGTACATTGCAGAATGATATTTGTGAAAATTTGGAAATATCATGTGTAATTTCGAGAAATTGTTTTAATGATTTTTTTATAACAAATATTCAATCTAAAAATAATACAACAACCATAATCAGGATAATTATACATTCAGAATTATAAATTTGGCGCGTATTATGTATAATGCGATTGAAGACATGTCTACTTGATACGGTTGCATTATGAAATTATTCGGTTAATATTGATTTATATGAAACGAAAATACAGCTGTGATGAACATTAGCTCATAGAATAGTAATCAGCAAGCCAATGTAATATTAAGATAGTGAATCTTACTTTTAATATTCAGAATTCAGAATTAGCTTATTTTTAAATATACTCAACAGTGACATATGTATTTATCTCTTGACCATGAAAGTATATAGGTCAAAAAAGAAGGATTTGGTCATACAAAGGTATTAAGAATTTCGTGGCCTGATGAAGCGCATGTACGCGCGAAACGTTGCCGCCAATAAAGGTGTAATACCTTTGTATGACCAAATCCTTCTTTTTTGACCTATATACTCAACAGTGCTATTAGCTCTTCCATATAAAATATCAAGTCCATATCTTCAATATTTTATCTGTCCAGTCCAATCGTTTCTCTCCCCACTCCCAGTTAAATCAAGTTTAAGAAAGGATTTAAAATTTGTAAATAAAGTCAATGTAAAAACAAATTCTACGACTGTTTTCAGAATTAGCGAGTCGCCCTGTACAGATTTGGGCAGGTTGCAATAAAATGCCGACAGGTGTCGCCACTCACCACTCAGTCCACTGCTCTTCAGGAGCTCACAGTGTGTTCCAAGGTTTTCCATACCTTTTCATGTCATTAAAATAATATCAGCATATAGACTGCATATGCAATAGGTCTACACCAAATGTGATACATTAGTAGACACTTAGTACATTGCATGAGATACTTTGCAAGTTACAAGATAATAGATTTTAAAACTTTTTAGGTTCCTTAATTATAAGTGGTAACTAGGGCTACTTTAATGATCCTTGAGACACTGCTAAGACAATGATAATTAGCAATTGAATTATTCAATCATACGTGAACTTTTTTTATTTGCTCAATTTCATTTTTACAAATACATGTTGTAAATACTTTTAATATACTATATGTTATCTGAGAGCAGTTTGTTATAATATAGTGTATTATTGAATTATTTTATAGCTCTACGACAGCAACGTATGTTCTTGTCTGTTTCTGTTACGTTTGAGGTTGGCATATTCTTGGTGGTATCAGGACAACAGGAGAATAATTCCAAGCAGTCATTTTTAGATTCACATGTCTTGAGAAACTTTAATCTCCTCTTATAGCTGCATTTCACCACCGTTGGACACTGAAGATTACTGTCCAAAATAGCTGCAATCACGCAATTATTTAACTAGAAGTGGTATATGATAATTTCAAATGCATTTTGTATTTCGTTACCTGGGATAATCAGCATGAAAAATAGCAGCATGACAATTCGCAAGTAATGTGATCGATACATCTAATGGATAAACACATTTATTTCGTGAATTGGCAGTATTTTAATTATGTTATAATTTCATAATAATTAAAATAATTCATGCCCGGAAACTTCGTGCAAAATGAACACTGAAAGTATTACTCACAATACGAAGTTTGCATATGTACGTCTTAACTTATGCTTTTGAAACCTTTATTAATCATGTATTTATATTGAAAATGAAAATAAAACAGATGTTTCAAAATGACATTAAAACATATGTATTATAGTGGGTTTTTTCAATAATAGCCATACATCATATTTATTGAATATTGTATGGAAAATCCAGGTATGGTGATAAACTGGTTATTTGTGAAATATTCATTGTAGAAAGTAGAACAAGTATAGAATAGAAACAGCAATTTATCATTCTGGAAGGTTTTTCGAGATAAACCATTGTCACCCTTTTCCAAAAATGATAACAAATGAACATTTGTGAAACATTTATGAAAATTTAACCATGTTCATTCAATGCTTCCACGTTAAGTATTTTCCCAATCAATATATTTATATTAGCATGGCGTTAAGATCTTAAACAGATTAAAGGGTTGTTAATATTTATTTATGTCACTTAAAACAACAATGGAATAAATGATCATTAAAAAAAATATATTAAGGCGAAGTTAAAAGTTAAATTTTGTACCCTTAATTTATGTTGATTTGTCATATAAATACCAGATTAAAATACTAGTTTAAACGTACTACACTTTGTTACCAATAAGAAAATCACAAAACTACACGTAATTGTCAATGTTAAGGTTCTATAAATTAATGAGATTGCAAAGACACCCTGTACAGTTATTTCAGTTTCCTAAACTACAAACTAGATGTCGCAATGAGCTAAGCGGCAGAAAATACAGGGTGAAGGCAACGGCGCTTCAGCCAGTAGATTGTCATTAGATAGCCAATGCCTTCAATGCATAGTGCCACAAAAGTCTCCACCCAAATACCAACTTGCAAATTGTATTTCGCGCATTATCTTATTTCAATTTTCGATGCATATACGTATATATGCCACCTAGATACTCAAAAATCTTTAAACGGTATCGGTATCCGGGCATAATATAAATGCAATACTCTTTATATAGCAATGTATGTTTTGCAAATTTTACAAAAACTCTTTCCGTGTTAAATTTATCGGGTTAGTATTGGATGAAGATAACTTGATTATTGTTTAATGTTTCTACCTCATTTCTAGAATCTTCTATTTCGATAATCCCATAACCATATTTCCCAAACTGCAAAATAAATACATATATAAATTAAACCTAATTATGAAACATGTAGGCTAGTCATTTATTTTCCTGAATTTTTTTTAAGCATGCTAAAAATTAATTATAAGGCATAGAAATCTTGCGGCTATGTAACAATATTTATAGTTCAACTTTATCCAACATTTCACAAGTAGGTTTATTCATTCAGCTTAGGGGCCATTCAAAATGGACGTCCCCGCAACTCCTTCAAAAATTAACCCCCCTACCCGATGTCCATTTTACCCAGACCCCCCTCCCATCCTTATAGACATCCTTAATTTTTTTTAATAGTAGGGTGTCCAGAAAATGTGTTGGAACATAAAAATTTCCAAGCACTGATTAACAGAAATTTCTTGATCTGGAAGGGAAATTCCAGTATAAAATTAGTGTTTAACACAAAGTTTGGCATAAATCCCGACTTTCCCGAGGTTTTAAAAATGTAAGTACATTTGGGACTGGGGACATATATTTCTTCCGGTGCCCATTTTCTCTTTAACTGACCTTTAAAAATCAATAAAAAAGAAAATCAAAAACTGAAAAGTACCATCATTATCGGATGTCCATAACGTCTTATCCCCCTCCCCCCTTCCACATGCCAGCAGACCCCCTCCTCCCCCCTTCTCTTGAGGACGTTCTTTTGAATAGCCCTTTATACCTAATAACTTTTTATAAAGAAATGCGAGAAACGTATAACCAATAAATACTAGTCTTAGTTTTTTCACACAAACATAAGTTTTTCCAAAACATGATATCTCCGAAACAAAACTCATAAATTTTTCGAAATATATCTCATTTGGGAGTGATTCAACAACGATTAAAACAAGGTGCTAGTTGTATAGGGTAGGCCTACTATTTCTCGTATAACTAGAAGTTATAGCTATAATTTTTTCAAATACAGATCCAACTTGTATTCCTTTTGAACTTGTAATAAAAATGAATATGAGCAAGGAACTCGTATAGAGGGATCCCCTCACGTTACTTAGGGAGGGGGGCAGCAGCAGCAGAATCGAATTGGGCAATGAAGATGCCGGCGCTCTAGCTTGATCCCCCCATGCGGGCCTATATCGTTGCCGCTTGAACGCCTCTGTGACAGACGTCGGCTTGGCCCACCTGTAATTTACGCAGGCCGAGGCGAGAAAATCATGGGCTCCACTCACTCTAATGCTGACAACGCCAGCTAGGGAGTTAGTGAGGTCTCCTACTAACGTTCTTTCGCCCTAAGCGCGCACGTGCAAGCTCAAGCTACTCCCTATACAAGATGGCCGCCGACATAAGGCCACATAAAAAAGTAACCTAAATAAGTTGCACCGGTCCATCGGTTTTTCCAGTTTTTAGCACCAGTGTGACCAAACTAAAACAGATATTTTTGAAAATATCTTCTAGAGCAGTGTTCACCAACTTTGTTCATCTTTTACGGCACACAAAATGGCGCTATTAAGCCCGCACAGCACATTGGTTGAAAAACACTGCATGGGGATTGGGAACATGTGCTAGACTAGTTCCCAAAAATCCATTTCTAGTAAAACTGAACATGTAGTTGAAGAATTTTTGTAATTTTACCCTTAAGCCGGCTCTCCACCAAGACGTACATGTACGTATAAACACGTTTTTACAAACATATGCAAAAAAGTTTGCCCATAAGGGTTTAAAAAAAGCAAGGACGTCCACGATTATGGCAGGGGAGAGGGGGTCTGAGCTAAAATGGACACCATGAGGTCAGGGGTCAATTTCTGGAGAAATTTCGGGGACGTCTCTTTTGAATGGCCCCAACTTGTTTCCCAAATTACTGCATTTTAAAGGCTAATTTTGTCTTTAGGTCAAGCCAATACCTTATATTTATACGGGCACCATATCCGACAACTCAACCTAACCCTTCATTGCTAAAACTTTTCCTGAGACCCCTTTAAAAATCATACGTTCACTCCTAAAATTAAGCCAATAATATACTCATCGTTACATCAATTTATATGGCGTAGTTCCTTTTCAGGTTTTAAAAACGATGCACCTTAAGGTCAGAATTATAATTTACAACAGATTCCGGTAAATGATACGATGTGATATCTCGACTTAACACGGAAGTGCCCTCATTAATACGGTATAATCATCGAAACTTCCGTTACATAAAAAAATGCTACAATTAAGTAATCTTAACCTAGAATGAAGTTGGTCGTTTTTTTTTTCTTCCCCATCAACACTAATCTGTTAAAAAATCTAATTTGCGTCCAGTGGATGTTCACGAATGTCCATTATTGGCCCATATTCAACAAGGGACCCCTGAAATGCCCCTCGTTCGAAGAGCAGCTGTTTAGCAAAGAACAATTCAGTCAATATTTGCAACGTGTTAACAAACTTCGAAAGTCTGTTATTTCGTGCACAAACTATGATTAGGAGCGCACACAAAAACTGACGGAGGTGAAAATTAACAAATGACATTTTGATTACAAAAATTAAACACCTTTTTGCCTTCATCTATAATTTAAGTCAGCGTGTGGGAAAAGTTTGCTTTCGGAAACGTGGAATACGGAAGGTGAAAAACGAGCAACCTTTTTTTTTTGACAGGCAAACAACTTGGTTTCAAGTAAACATGTGTATTTTTAAAATATGAATTTAAGGAAAAAAATTAAAATATGGTCATCAATATTAAGTACCCTCACGTATACATGTGTAGCCTTAGGAAGGTTGAATGCCACTATACTTATAACATGCATGTTATAACAGACTAAGGCTTAAAAACCACCAGCGTGGAATAATAATATACTATATGTATACATGCATATGGCGTATATACTGTATATATGATATGTCAGTTTTTCAGCATTTGTCAGCCCACGGCGCGCTAGGTCAAAATTTGTCGAGGCACGCAAATTTAATAACACTGCAAAAAGTAGATATTTTCACTGCTTTATATTGCCCCAATCCGGAATGTCAAAAATCCATGGAATTTCGGGTGAAATTTCATGAAATACAAAAGCAAATTTTATTAAAAGATGGTATTTCCACCATCTTATAATATACGAGACGCAATATGGCCCTATATAATTTCTCTACCTGCATGCATGGGAACTTGTTTGAAGGTACATTAAAAATACGTACATAGGGCATGCATAGGCATGAGAAGATATTGTATAACACTGACACTTTTTAAATTTATTAATCCAATATTAGGATCGATTTTCAATTTGAAAATAAAGCATAAAATAGTAATTTCCAGGTGTTGAAATGACGCATGGTGTGAAAGGTGCGAAAAATATTAATCAATCAGCTATATGAAAACGCACGGAAAAATGAGGTTATTAACAAAAGCCCGAACCATAAATCTGTATAGAAATCAATCTTTTTTTTAGTGTCAACGGTAATGGGCCTATAACCGTATACATAAAGGTCCTCAATATATGGCGAGCATGATGAGCACGTTTTGACCAGCCCCTATAAGATCTAGCGTAACAAATAAGAATAACGGAAAATGTTTTTGAGACCCCGAAAATTTGGAATTTTTTGCACCATTCAGCTCAAATAACCATTAAATGTATAACGTTGGACGACCACACGGCGAAAGAAGGGGGAGCCTCCAATAATTGGGCAAAATTAGTGTGAACCATAGTGGGAGATTTAGTGCATTTTTTCTCACGCTATCCGTTGCCTCACCGAGGTGTCAGTAGCGACTCTAATGAAAAGTAATTAAAAGGCCTTTTCGATAAACAACTCGAGCCTAGGGCAACATCCCATCATATTTAACAGCAGGACCGCAGCAAAGTGATGGGCAAAAAAGGAAACGAGCTACACAAGCTAATAGCTTTTTTAGTTCCGAACAGGTGGGGGCATTGCGTTGCACGTAATCCGAGACCACTTGGTCAGCTTAACGGAGGATTAAGGTCCCCCACATTAAAGTTTAATGCGGTTTACGACTTAAGCTGAGAATTTGGCGACATTTTCATTACCCAACCACACTGACCCTTTCCTTGAAATAGATTTACACGTAAGCTTCGGGCTTGTTATACAATAGCTTGATTATATTTTAAGAATTTAACCTTACAAAAGGTAGTATATATGAATAAAATTATCTTAAGACAACCCTACACTTACACCTATGTACAGTTTCAATGTCGTATTCCTATACAATCAACTTGTGATGCAAAACACATTTATGCCACACAATATACACACCCATGCAAACATTTCCAAAGATCTGGAACGGTTATTTTTTATAAAATGTTTCATGCCTCTAATTTACTTAATCATAGAATTGGAAATGAAAACCATTTCTATGCATAAACTGAAATTTGTGGGGAGAGTGAAGTTTCTATATTTTTAGAAAATTTTTATAACTAAGCAGTTATTTGACTCGTATATATTGTGGTTTTTCCCACTAGTAAAATGACTTACTCTCCTCCATGTTTAGACAAAGTAAAATATCTTTAACGCTTACACCCACGTGTAATCCAAATTGCACTAGTTTTTGCCCAAATGTTGCAAAAAACGGTGACCCTATCCTTTCACCAAGGAATACAGACCCCCAAATTTTGAAAAACTAACAATGAAAGGCACCTTTTGACGAGCCGAAATCGTGTATGTTTTTAGGATTATTTGCACAAAAAATGACCCCTAATGTTTTACGACGAATTAGAAACGCTTATTTCCCATAGCACTTGCATTGTACTCTATATATAGGTCCCATTGGTTATCAGGCAAATTTCTAGACTGCAAATAATGAGTATAGATTTTTTTTTAAATTGGACTAAATCGTTTAAGAGGCGCCAAGACGTATATCATATGGCAATCAGTTGAGGAAAAAACTCAAAATTTATACCCTAGGAATTGTTCAGTTTTTGCGTATCCTTCTCACAAATTTTCAGCTATATAGCAAAGAAAATTCCAGCTCAGATCATTTCATGGCTACAAGAAGAAAGCAAACGGTAACGGATTACATGTGATGGATTTGCATTGTTTTAAGATAAACAACAAGACTGAAGTCCACTAGGTAAGCACAACTATATTGTTACACCCTATAGATGTTCCCAGGTGGAGAAATTATAAATGAAAATGTCGGAATTTATACAATAATTTCAGAAATATACCGATATATGACATATACTAGTTTATAAATGATCTTCAGTATACAATAATTTAAGTCCATATATTTTTATTTATACATGGACGTGCTTATTTAAAGACATAATATGACAGATACTTTGGCAAAAATTAAAATACGACTTTTTAACCCTTGTAATAAATATGTGACCATCCCTTTGATAAAATGATCAATTGTCATGTAATTTCAAAAAATAAATAGTCAAATTTTTGTAATTTTATTAAAATTACACGTTAAAGTTCTACTTTTGTGTGTTATGGTCAAATAAGTATAAGCCAAGTCAAGCAAAACCTCACTTAAGGGTTTATTTCATGCATTCTATATATGCACCACATTGAAATTCCCCCATGAAAAGTCGGAAATATATAGATTGTCTGAAACCTGCGCTGTATCATAGCCTATTTTTCCAAAGTCACACAACAATACGCTAAAGGAAAGTACATTTTATTGGATCTACATGGAGTCTGTGGAACCATACAGAGGAGTATATACTTTGTATAGTGGTCTGTTTTCCCTTAAAAAACCCAGCATGCAAGTACACATAGGCATTGTGTATACCGTATTAAGGTTCCTTTGTATACTTGCACTCAATAAATAACTGTCGTGATAATACTATAATCATACATAAATTAGCCGTTGCGTTGCGGTTGCGATAGATTAATGTTGCGAGCTCACAATTGGATATGAACTCATCAATAAACGTAATAGCAGAGTTTCTTTGTTATATACAGTACACAGAAAAATCATCACCGTTGCTTTATAAATATGGATTTTTCCGCCTTTAATATATATGGGTGGAAAAATTGCCAATATTAAACACACATTTCTGTTCGGTCTATATATAGATCTTGGTAAAGGGCATGAGGTGCCTCGGATCCTTAAACGGAAATCCATAGGAAGGCTCAGACCCATATTTTCAGCAAAATCTCACCATGATACAAATACGAGAGACTCCCATTGAAGCTTATTTCATTATCTGTACTTAACCAATTATCATTGATCGTACTGATTATTTTTTTCTGGGGACCAAATACAAAATATATATAAACGATATTCAAAAGCTGCTGAAGAAAATTTATGGAATCACAATCACCATATATATATAGCATTACCATCATTGGACATGTGGCTCATAAGTGACATGTACTTTATAAAGGCCATGTCGAAAACATTTAATGCTTCTGTATTAATCAACAAAGACCTCAATGTTCTTAGAATATACCTAAGACCTCAATGTTCTTAGAATATACCAAAGACCTCAATCTTCTTAGAATATACCTAGACCTCAATGTTCTTAGAATATACCTATGGCCTCAATGTTCTTCGAATATACCTAAGACCTCAATGTTCTTCGAATATACCTAAGACCTCAATGTTCTTAGAATATACCTAAGGCCTCAATGTTCTTCGAATATAAGACCTCAATGTTCTTCGAATATACCCAAGTCCTCAATGTTCTTAGAATATACCTAAGACCTCAATGTTCTTAGAATATACCTAAGACCTCAATGTTCTTAGAATATACCTAAGACCTCAATGTTCAAGCAACATGTACAAAATCTCGATGCCAAATACCGGCCTCAATGTTATAGTAACATGTCAAAGACCTCGATGCTCATGGTATACAAGTTCTTTTACAAAATAATAAGTCACTCTGGTCAATGGAGTCATGGTCGATTAAATTACGTGACCCTCTCTATATACGGAGCCATTAGATAAATGCATTTACTTCATATACAGTTTTGATGAAGTATCCATGAGTTAGCAAAAAAAATGGGCCAGATTTTGGCCCCACATAAAACGAAACTAAGGAAAATTATTCGGTGTGGGGCAAATCGCGAGTCAAGGTGAAAATTAATGAAAGAGTTATTATAATAAATACACACAGGCCCCCAAAAGTGCATATACGGACAGCAGCTGGCAAGTAGCGCCGCGGTCAACGATAATCGG
>JAQGAE010000255.1:0-44309 GCA_034696685.1 Julus scandinavius | reverse complement strand
CATCTAATTTGTGAGTAATTGTTCTAAGCCAAAATACATCAACTAAAATTTCTATGTCTATAAAACTGAGCGCGACAGAAAGGTTCACTCAAAGATATCAACCGGAAATTTCTCAAATAAACAAGTGCTTTAGGTATGAAAAATTCTGACATTCTGACAATTCTGTGCTACTGCACAAGAAACAATTGACTGCCATCTTGAAAGCTAAGGAGATGCAGTGATATTTATGTATGACAACATTAAAGACTTCCCATTGCTACTACATGTATTGCCAAAGAGCAGGGTGTGTGGCAATATCGGACAGTTTCAACAGTGTCCAAACTGAGAAACACATATGTGCTGTTACAGCAACAGACTTCGTCAATATCCAAATCCAAACAAAGTTAGAAACGATCGACGATAACAATCACTTAAAATAGTAAAACCAATGCAATAAGTATGCATATGCACACTTAATTGCTATCACTGCAATTAAAATTGGCAAAAAAATTTTTGTTGGATTATGGAACTGCATTTATCCAACCAAATCATACATAAATTCGCTAATTAGCAACAGAAAATTGATCCAAAACCCTCCTCAGAGATGCAAGCTTATTAATAATCAATATTATAACAAAATATTAATAGTTTAAGAAACAAATAACCAATGTGGCCTCATGATTGAATGCATAAGAAGCAGATAAGGAAAGACATGTCCTTGTAACTTTTTTCACAAACTCAGTCCAGTTTGTCCAAGTATGACCATATATTAAGCATGAAATAAGATGGTAAGGTATTTAAAAACGTCTTAATATGCGAACCTTGATTTCAGCTTATTAAAAGTAAAAATATGGAGCATATCAATAAAAAATGTTTTCAAAAACTCTTCAGACTTTGGGAAAACAACTACGAAGTTAGACAGCCAATTTCATTCACAACCTGGTTTAAATATAGAAATTGCCGCAGAATACTACTTCAGATACCATTTAGTCAGACATGTAATCCAATGATGCCATTTCATAGATATTTACAGTAGGTACTGCTATTCGATTAAAAGTGCAGATAAGTGACATTTGACAACCCATTCTATGCTGCTGATCACCATAACACTTATATATAATAACAAGTCCATTGCTATTCTGGAGCTTGCGTTGCCTTTTACATGTAAAGCGATTCAAATGTAAATAGAATATGCAAAAAGCATACTTGAATGAGAGATGAAGATCTCTCAACATTCCATCTTTCAGACAGGATTACAAAGCATTGACTCATTAAACAAAAGTTTAATTCTTGAATGGATAATTTTCTCCTAGTGGAATGTATATTTGGAGTACAAAATTCTCCAAATGAAGTATCAAACAAAGAGTAATAAGACCGACTATCATGGATTTACCCCCAACACTTACCGCATCCTAAACACCACATGGCTAGATGAGCTGTGCCTCATTCAACCATAGATTAATGTTGTGTGTAGGCAAATGAAAATGTTTATGAGACTCAGTAGTACCAGATTTGTTTTTTTGAATGTCATAAATGCTTTGTTTTTTTCATATAAATCAAGGAATTGACCCAATTTATACAAAAGCTTTAAAGAGTTTTTGTTAAAAAATTCAAAAACTTTGCAAACAAAAATTGAACAATTCAGCCAAACAAATCGATGTCTAGCATGAAAGACAAGCTGTACATATACCAATCCTACATTTGAACTTGATATTAAAATAAATGTATATAAATATTTACTTACAAAAACAAGCATTATGAATGCAGCTGGCAAATATGAAGTCCTAGCCATCCACATGCTAACAAAGCGGTAATGTTCCCCAGTCACAACATTGCGCAGGTAGCCTGAAAATAAAATTTTTATTTTATTAGGAAGCTCAATTCCTTAAAATTGGAATAAAATAAAATGCTCATGTAATGCTCAAACATGGTCTCAAATACATCTGACAGTCTTTGAGTGAAAGATTAAACAACTATATTAAATTACTCAATACCATTATAAATTACTAAGAATAAAACTAACATAAATAACAGCAGAATAATTTCAGGCAAATGCTATGTGATACTGAAGTAAAAATAAATATCAGAAGTTCATAATTTTTTTTTAAAAATTGCTACATAAGTTTTAAGCAACTGCGACAATTTTTTCTTTGCAAAAAAGAAAACGAGCACTAAAGTTCCTGAAAAACTAAGTTACCTTTGTTTTCCTCTTGTTCCACCAGGCTTTTGATACTTGACATAAGAATGTCATCATAGCCTAAGAATTCTTCGAGAAAAAACCGACTAAGGCGATCTCCAAAGCATTCATCCTTATTTGGATCTAGCAATAATAATAAAAAATTAAAATTAACTTTGGTTTGGCTTACGAAAACGATGTTTTAAAGACAAAAATAATCTTTAAATTAAAAATATGAATATTATGGGAAAAGTGAAGTAGAATTTCAGTTTTAAAATTTGCAAGGACAACTTTATATTTTCCTTGAGTGTTGTTTGTAGTTAATGATACTCATGCAAATTTGTTGGACGACACCAAATTTTGACCGAGTTTCATTTAAAGTAATGCATGTACATATAACATTTTCTTTTTACAATTTAGTCCAAACGATTATTGGTGGAACTTTTTTAAGAAAGAAAGTAAGGAAAAACATACTAAAAGTGTTATAATGGTAATTAAATGTAAACACTGCATAACAGATTTGTGTTGAATATACAGCAACATCATATTTACCTAAAGTAACAATCTTAACAGGAATGTTTAAGCGGTGTCTTGTAGTTGGTGATAATCGCAGAAAGCCATACTCTAACGAATATTCTACGATGTATTCTTCAGTAGGCCACACTGCAATTACATGTTTAGTTGCAATTATATAGCGCAACTATTAGACATATATAACAATTTACTTTAAAATAGTTATTAATTAAGGCATAAAACGGTTAGAATAAAAATTTGTCCATATCTTTCGAATAATACACAACTTAGATTCAACTCAAATTAAACAGATTAGTAAACAATTAGCAAAATCTGTTAAATATGAATAAACTGACCACTACTGAGCTGAAATGCACCACCCACGTAATACCCAGTAAGTCTGATTGCATTAATTTACTCCTGTCACAACAGCAAGCAGTTCAAAATACAATCTTGTTGCCAAATATTACAGACAATCGAATGTTGTGGACAAATGAATAATGTATAATGGATAATGAATAATAATATTATTCATCATAAATAATGAATAATATTATTATTCATTATTGCATTAACCATTAGATGAAACTCTTAAGAATTAATTAAAAAGTGGAATTGGATTTATTCATTGCATGAATTATAAATAGCAAAATATGCAAAGCAAAAACTTACCAGCATTGGTTAGCATTTCGAATTCCGAAATAGTTTCTCTAAAAGGATTTAAACTTGAATGGTCTAACACGTTATCTGCATCTTCTGGATTGGTATGATTTGTTGAAGTGGGAACAGTTGAAGATTCTTCCTCAGAACTGGCATCATCAAGATTATGTAATGTTTTGCTTTCTGAATTTGCGCCACCATTTCCTTTGGCTGCATATTCTTCATTTATTAGATCCTCTTCTGTCAGCATGCTCTGGTTAAGATAGGGAAATAAAAACTCCTCTCCATTCCGCTCGCGCAATTGTTGCTCCTTTTTATACGACTTCTCTATGTTATAACTCTCATCCACATTTCGTACGATTTCCACTCTTAAAATGCCATTTCTTGGCCAGTCAGCTTGGATGTGATCGAGACAATTTATCGGGGAACGTGCAAATGCAGTATGGATGTATGCCAAAATAAAAAGAGCAATCAGAGCCTGTAAAAAGAAGAGAAAATGTTCAAAACACAGGTTTAGCATCACATCATACTGTAGATCCCATATATAATAAAAGATCCCATTATAATATGCATGTAATATTATATACTTGAAGATAACAATGTGCTTTAACAAAAGTTTGTTATGACATACAAATGTAACAATAAAAAAAAACAGGACTATTGTCACGCTTGCCGAATAGGCATTATGAAAATCATGTTGACTAACCTTAAGCAAAACGACGAATTCAAGAAGTCGTCTGACTGGTTTAGGAAATGCTCTGGCATAAGCCAGGGCAATACGAAAGAACAGAGCATGAAACAGTCGGTCACGCACATTAATGAGCGGGTTTTGATTGTTGTTCCTGGCGTTATTGTTATTGTTGTTGTTGTTTGCGGTACCATCTGCAGCAGCAGCTCCAGCTGCCCTACCAGCGCCTCCTGCATCTTCGTTGATAATCGGCATTTCTTATCATTGACGATTTCTTCAATCCTCTGCTTTTTTCATGAAACTTTGGGCATTTTAAGATGGTGCAGTAACTGGAGGTCCCTACAAATAAACAATAGTTACTTTGAGTAAATTGAGTTATTGAAACAATTAATTTTAATGATTCACAAATACAATTTATTGATGATATTAACAATGTCAATACAATCACGGTAATTTAAACAATGCAAGTTTTCAGAAAAATTGACCTGGGGATCAAATACGAGTGTCCCAAACCTAATAAACATGCCCATACCAAGCATGTATTAATTGTGGAGGTTTGTTACAAACTTTATGGTTGTTTTTACTATTGTTGCGTAAGCATTTAAATAGGCCTGTGAGTGAAATTTGGTGATAATAGCAAGCATGAATACGACGTCAGCAATAACATAATAGCTAGCATTGATGCGTGAGTGGGTTTTTAATATAACAATTTCTTACGTACTTCCTTAAATGTGTGGAATGCATTCTAAACTAATATGTGGTAACATTGCATCGATTACTTGTCTATGCCACAGGTAGTTAGGTGTCTTCTATTGCATAATCGTTTGTCGTTTTTAACTGAATCTGATCAGCCAAACGGTCTGCAAACTTACAAGTTATACTAGATATGCTAGATAGACAAATATTCGAATAATTTTGAAAGTATTTACGTAGATACAAATGGAGTTCGTTGATCCGATTTCGTAATTCTACAACAGATCAATGCACTTATGATTTAAGAAATAAAATAGTGGTAGAACTACCAAACTCATTATTATTAAAAAGTTAACATTATTTCGATTGCAATGCTACGTTACCTTGGCAATCGTGATAATTATGGCTTAGTCCGTCTTTGCAGTTCTACTCAATGGTAGCAGTCGATTTTTCAAACGCCAACAGAATTCGTATACGGAGATGTTGCCATCTGACAATGATTGAAGATTTACCAAACTCGAAAAATAAATGGATATTTACCAAAACTGAGTTTCCGATAGCATATCCACATTGAACAAACTTCAACATACGGGGGCGCAGAACCTCGACTTAGTACAGCATGAAGGCATTTAGAATCGTTTAAGTTGCCAGAGAACGTGTACTACGATTAACGTGCGTATAGATAGAATGTCTTCGTAAAACACTATTCTACTAATAACAAAAAAAACGGATCACTTAACCAAACAAAATTATAAAATCAACATTAAACCGTAAAAAGAAACCCTACGATACGAGGAAGTGTCGCCATTTTGAAGACATCAGTTTCCAATAGCGCCGTAGCTATCAAGGTTAAAACAGCACGAGCGTCTGCATTCTTTTGAGGATGTTTTCTGCAGATTGCACTAGGACCCGATTTTTAAATAAATGTAGCGAAAATAACACATTTCTAATAACTTTTTTTTTTAAATCATTCTGAGATATATGATGGTTGAAGTGTGAGGCAATATTTCATGAAAAATAATGTTATCTATAAAGTCGATATGCAACATAAAAATTATAAAATAAACTAATTATAAAAATTTAAATTGATGATATTTAAACAAAAAACATGCAAAGCACTGAGAATTTTACCTGAAGTTCAATTAAGAGGGATTTCCAAGAAAGCAGGAGCTTCATGGTGTGCCACACCAATTTTTGCCATAATTTACCAATATATTTTTGATAAAAACTTTCTTTAAAATGCTTGAAAATTCTATGTGCTATAAGATGAAAAAACTTGAAAAACAAACTTGAAGTTCCAAAGAGAAACAGGACTTCAGTAGGCCAAAACTGCATGGGACCTAATTTTTCAAGAAACCACCTAAAAATCATCTAAAGAAACCAATGACTAAGAAAATAGTCAACAATGATAAAAGTGAAAACAATTTCACGTTAATTACCAATTCCAGTTCATAAAACTCAAAACCTTGTTTGTATGTTATATGAAAACTTTTGAAGATGGAAATACATAACTGCATGCCATGGGAATTCTAATGATTTTAAATTAATGAATTTAAATCTTAGTGTAATAAACTGATTAATGTAGAAAAATTATAAATATTAGATAATTCAGCTGTGTCGATTTCACACAAACCTTACCTTACAGGTGTACATTTAGGATATTGAACACAACATTATTCAAAGTCTTCAAATGTGAACTTCATATACTCTGGACAAATCAGCAACAATATATTAAATTAAATGCATAATGAACTCGCACAGGAAAACACCAAAACAAATTGAATAGAAATCAGACTCATGGATAGGTGCAATTAGATATCAAATCTAAATTTCCAGTTCAAAATAAATCTGCAACATTCAACACCAGTATAAGCCAAGAAACCATTTTATTTATTTTGATCAGATCGTGGGATGGTAATATGCCGAGTGTATATATGACCAATAGGTAAAATTAAATGATCAGCACTACCAAAATAATTCAACAAACTTAGGCCATTGAGAAATTATAGACCATTCAACATGCACAATGTATAGTTATACCAGGTCGGAAACTTTAGTGTTTATCCTGGAAGTATTCTTTGCTGCCAGTGGGATCAGGTTTCATCGTTTTATCACCAGGTTTCCACCCAGCAGGACAAACTGAAAATAAAAAGTTCATCAATTTATTACTAAAATGTAATAAAACGGGTTATCAACAACGGGCCAAATTATTGGTACCCACCTTCACCGTGTTTGTCAGTAAACTGGAAAGCTTGCACAAGACGCAAAGCCTCGTCAACTGAACGCCCAACTGGGAGATCGTTAATGGTTATCTGTCTTAAACGACCTTTATCATCAATGATGTACAATCCTCTGAAAATGAATTCTCGAGTTAAGTTGTGAGAACTTGAGAATATATTCAGCAGCTGTATATTCAATAAACTTCTAACTTAAATAATAAGGAATTTTAAGATTGAACAAATGTATTACTATGCATACAAAAAAAAGTAAAAACTTACCTGAAAGCAATTCCCTCATCTTCTTTGAAGCAGCCATAATCCTTAGCAATTTGACAAGTTTTGTCGGCCAATAGGGGAATGTTTAAAGCACCCAGCCCACCTTGCTTTCGCGAGGTACTGACCCTGCAAATATTTTTATTTCTTAACTTCTGCATAAAAACGATGCTATATTGCAAATAGATAAAGAATTACCAGGCAAAATGCGAGTATTGGCTGTCTGTAGAACAAGCTATCACCTCACAATTCACTTTTCGGAAATCGTCCGCTCTATCACTGAATGAGATTATTTCCGTTGGGCACACAAAGGTACTAAAAATTATGTATACATGCAAAACAAAATCATTAAATGCATACAACCACGTAACTTTAAAAAAAAAAGCAAATGCATAACCCTAGGATATTCAGGATTTTCAATAAAACCACTTTCACTATCAGAAATTAGCTAAGCAACTGCAACAAACTTAAGACTGACTTATTACTTTTGGCCGATTCTTAAAGAATTTTTTACCCATCAGTGAAAAAATAAATATCACTGAAAACATTGAAACTTTATATAGCATCAAATATATGGAAACAATGTACAAATTGACTGAATAATATAGGATTTGCCAACAGGATTTTTATTGTAAAATCCCAAAATTTTAGTATGGTATGTCCAATTAAGTTATACAAGTTTAAAAAACCTGCCCCACTATCTTTAGAAGTAGACTAAAAAAACAGATAAACAATTGCATTGACCCTTGTCCTATTTGCTGGATGCATTTAATAAACATTGGCAACGTGGCAATCGTATTTCAAGGCAATGCTTGAGGCTCCTTTGGGGATTAAGAATCATGATTTGAAATTATACAGATGATGCAAAATGATTTTTTTAAATCTTATTATCAATTTTTTTTCTCCAGATTCTTACAATTAATTCAGAAACTTAGTTATGACATGCAGCTTAATCAATGACACAATTAACTTACAAGTCCAGTGGATAGAAGAAAAGAACAACATATTTCCCCTTGTAATCCGACAGTTTGATTTCCTTGAATTGTCCATCTACAACAGCTTGGCCACAGAAATCGGGCGCGGGTTTGGTCAAATCCGGAATATTGGGCATTTTAAATGATGCGACAACTTCAGTTAGCTATTTAAAGACACAAAAAAATCGACATTAAATAAACAGATGCAAATTATAAATCGCTTCGAGCTAATTACAAAGTCTGCCAAGCGTTAGCAGAAAGCACGCAAAGTCACACCTGCCCTGGAATAAACCAGCTATTGATTTTTTTATTGATCAGGTTTTACGTCCAATTGCTCACTGCAGTAACAAGTTAAATGCTTAACTAAAAGAGTTTTTAGTTATTTATTTATTGTTAGATTGATGTATTCGAAATTTTAAAAGTGCCACCAAATTGGGCAAACCATCATCAATAACCAAGGACCCGTTGATGTCGAATATATCTGATAAATTAAGGGTCAGATTAAGATTAGTTTGTTTTATGAATGAACAGATCTTGGGCATCAAGAGGAGATAAGTCTCAACTTGTAACAATACGAGAACACATAAATCAAGATTGACTCCAGTAAAAATACTTTCACGACTGAGATATTTGAAGCAGATTATCAAGAGTTATATCTGAAAATCACAATGATATGCCGCCCGTCATTGACTGTAGCATAACAAGGACAGCGAAATCAGGTTGATAAAATTTACTATGTTCAGTTATAAATTTTAACACATTTCCGGCATTTGAGATGGCCTTAAGCCCCTACTTACCCCGACAGATTCTTTAGTAGCACTGTCAACAGTTACAAGTGTGGTAGGTAGTGATTCCAAATCAGATTTATTACCCTCAGCAGAGTTTACAGCTTTCTCTGTGGAGGTATTCTTTGCATCCTTACGTTTTGATGAAGCAGAGTTTCCCATTACCACTTCCTCCTTTGATGGGGATTCCAAATCTGCAGCAGCATGTTTGATCTTGCTCTCAATTTCTGAGGAATCATTCTCTGCAATGCTGGTTGGTAGATCCTTCAAAGGTGGTTCTGCATCAGCACCCTGAATGTCTTTCACTACAGCAGCTACGTCAATGGGCTGCACCGACTCGGGATTGAGCACAGGATCAGAACTATCATTACATTCGGCAATGTTTGCATCCGGACAAGTTTCTGTAGTTGGAGAAGTTACGTCAGACGCGTCCTTGTCCTCGATGTGCTTATTAGCCAGAGCTTCTTGCACATCTCTTACAGGAGGTACCTTTTTGCCAGCACCCTTGGAAGTTTTTCCAGGCAGATTAATCTGTTTGTTAGCCGCTCTTAACTTGGCTGTGCTACTGGTAGGCATTCTGTCGCCTTGAACAGCTAAGTTGTCCTGAATGACAGCATAAATGTATTTATCCAAGCATACTCCCATTATTGGAATATGGAAAGAAATGACATATGGCGTGCTAACACTGCCTACAGTAGAGACAAGTTGCAATTTGTCACAGTCCTCAAACTGTCCTCCGATGCACTTAATTTCATGTTTGCCACAAGAAAAATGTGTCACTGACAGCGTTACAGTCCTCAATTAAAGATTGCCAACTTACGATACAAGTGCGTGTGGGGAAAAGAGGGGCCACCTCAAGCATCAGGAATAGTACCCACAGTTTCTTGCGAAGGGGGAATTGAGACTGAACACAATTGCCTCAATGAACGGTTCACATGGTAAACTTGATAGGCATTCTGGTAGTGGTGTACTAGTGGGAATATGCCTGAGGCCGATACATAATTTATTAATATCTACTGCCAAGAGCTTTATATGTAATTATGCACAGCTGGATGCATTGTCACATTTTCAAGACAGTAATGATACTTCATGCTTGTGGTGCCTAAAGTAATATTACACCATACCCAACGTGGCCTAGACAAGAAAGGAAAACTACGCGCTCGTGTGGGTCATATCATTATTGGTCATTAAATATGCATTGCTGGGGAAGGTAGGGAAATACGTAAAAGAATGTATAACGTGCATGGAGCCAAACATAAATAAGGAGTATATGGTACTGTTAGATTCACAAATACCAGATCTGCGCTGTTCTGCTCATAGTCAAGGAACTAACTTTATTTATCAGAGATACAGTAACATTTCAGAAAGTACAATGTTTTTAAATCCAGAATTACATATGGGCATTGGACCTGAAGAAGACTACTTAGTAATTACAACATCCATTTAAAAATCAAGTAACAGCCAATTGTATCACCATCACTTGAACCAATTTTTAGAACAGGCAAATAGATCGATCAAACAAAAATAACAAAAATCGTAATCTTGTCCAATCACAAATGGGTCACTAAAGGGATTTATTAGAAGTGTGTATGTATGTTGTCATAAAACTCAATTGAATCCAGACAAGTTATTGGTCAAGGTCCACTTATAATTATAGCAATGCACTTGAAACACTTTAAATGTTTAAAGTTCAAGCGTTATCAACTGGCATTAGCAAACTTATAGATCATTAAGTCAGAGCATCTCCAACACTTAAATTCAACTGTTACATGGGACAAGATAGTTTTAAGTCAAAGTAAGTAAATTGAAAACAATGTGGCACAGAGCAAATCACATGTTGCTGCTGGGAATGTTATCAGCCATTGTGCTTATCGAGGGATTCTGGCCAAGAACATATACAGGTGATGACTGTTTGAACCCATGCACAAAACGTGGCTACGACTACTTTTGGTGCAACACCAAAAACGGATGGGGCCATTGTTCTCCATTTAACAACGTGTCATCTAGCGGAAAAGTGTGCAGAAAGTATCATTCTTGCGGGTACTTGAGCAGAGACTCGCAATACATGCAGTGCGAGCTGGAGGACGGTGGAGTTGACCACTGCAGCAACAACGATTATGATGTAATTCATTCCATCTCTTCAACCTACGAGGCCTTTTGTACGGGTGAATGTGCGAAACGTGGCTACAGTTACTATTGGTGCAAAACCTTCAAGGGCTGGGACTACTGCTCTCCCCACAGGGACACCACATATCGGGGAGTACCGTGTCGCCTCGATCATTTCTGCAGCCAGCACGGCAAGACTTACTACTGGTGTTACACTTCCACCAGTTGGGATTACTGTGGCGATGTCATAGACTGTGGTTACTGGCCAGCAGATGATAAACTGGGCAACGTCACAGGTTGCACCATACATCAGCACGGAAGGCAAATACATTACGAGTACGAGCCAGACATCACCATTGACCAGGCAAGAAACCACACAGTACGTGAAGAAGCCCTGAAGCTCATCGATGATTGGCACCATATCAAAATCGAGCGGAGATTTACTGCCGGAACACTAATAAAGCATAGCAATGTAAGAGTCGATCAGGGATTTGGAAATGGAAAAGCCCACGCTATCCTGCTGTTGCAGATCATAGACAAGCCAGATTATCCAGGGACAGGAACGACATTGGCCAAAGTTATCATACCTACAGACACAGAACTGAATGTGCAGTTTGTGCGCAGAGCCCTTGTGAACAGTTTAAATCGAAGGGAGAAAGTTACACTCAATATTACCAGCACAGCTTAAAAAAAATCAGCACCATCATCAATATAAAGATCAGAAGTTATGTGCTCAACTTATCCTAACTTCAGTTTTATATATACACACTATTGAAACCATTCTATCTTTTTTCCATAAACTATCTTTATATAGAAAATGTGACTATAACTACATTTTTGAGCTTTCATCAATGACCGACTTGTACATCAATTTTGGCAAGCACATCAATAGGACAAATTGCAAAACTCAGCAGAAGTGGCAAGCCACGGTTAACAATTTGAAGATAAACGATGTGAAAATTGCTTGTTTTCTTGTAACGGTTTTATGCGAGTCACGCTTATGAAAAATTCACTTTTAGAGATACAAATGTTATCAGGCATGCTTTTACTGATAAATGTACATTATTATTGTCAATAAAAAGTGGCAATCCAGATGGCATATTTCATGTTGTTATAATTTTATACACTTCTGCATTTTCACTGAAGCTCAGAAATTAAAAGAATTACGAATTCAAGAAATGCTCTGTGCCACATATTGTTTTCAATTTACTTACTTTGACTTAAAACTATCTTTTCAAAACAGTTGAAATTAAGCGTTGGAGATGCTCTGACTTAATGATCTATAAGTTTGCATAAACTATAAACTCTGTGTGGAATATAGTAATAGGAACTCGCATGTGCTTTTAACTAGCAAAGTTGCAGTATTGAAGGACTTTAGAATTTGTACTTGCTCTATTTTTTTTAATAATTCATTCACACAAGGCATACGTACAATATCAAGTTTAAGGTTCATCTACCCCAAGTTATCAAATAACCTTAGTCACAAAGCAAGTTCTCTCATTACTTTAAAAAAACCTATGCTTTAGACAAGAGCTACCTTTCTGGGAACCAAAAACCTGTTCGTTCAGGGGGGAAAAACCTACAGGTAGTAATGAAAGTATATAGTGGGCAGTTCGTGCACAGAATTTTAATTAAGACATCATAACGGACATCTAAGATAATCGAAATTACCAGACTGTTTAATGTCATTTTAGTTTAAATTATCAACAAACGGGCCCTAAGCTATAGACATGTGTCATCTAAAGCCGGATCACAAGTTTACTGATTGTTCTAGCGATGCTTTAATGCTATACAAAGTAAAGGTAATAAAACATCAAATACATCTTCCCTATACATACATACATTAGGCACGGATGACTAAAACAAACTGCTAAAACCTGATCATAAAAGTTAGGAAAACCCAGAAAACGGACCAATGAAATAAAAGAAGAATAGTCCTTGCATTTACCAATTAAACACGAGGATATATAGTGCACTTTCAACGATTGCAAAATAATTTAGAGCACAAAGTTCATGTTAATATCCTTCAACCGAAAAGTTGATTACATTTCTAAGAACACATTTTTCACTTTGAGGAAAAAATGCATTTTTAACTGGCAGCACTTGCCGAATTGCAAATAACTCGCTACACGACGAATTTTTGCCTTGTCATGGTGGTTAGCCACAGATCCTGTTTCTGTAAATTTTACCACCTCGACTTCAGAATCATCTAGGCCTAAATTAAGGCTGTCTTACAGGCTCTACAAACAAACTAAGTGACACTTTAATACCACTCCACGTTGTGCCTGAAAATTTTTAACTACAGCGACGAATAAGAATGTCTTTCACCATGTACATGGATGACGCCAACAGGTTAACTTCAATTGATAAATGCCAAGGTCGTGGCGTTCTTCGAATGCAGTGAATGTACACGTTTACCGCAAAATAAAAAGCGTTTAGAATATTAAGGCTAGCATTATCTTTAATCTAAAGTCAAAATCGCGCTTTATAAAAGATAATACAAGCTTTAATAGGATCTAGTCCATGCGCTTGTACATAAGATTGGACCATTTTTATTTTCATTCCAGAATCCATTGGAATAATGATTAATACGACTTAATTCTTTCAATTCGCACTGGTTTTACTTTCATTGATAAAAAGCAATAATTATACATTCAATAATACAAATTTGAGATGGCGAATTACTATAGTAGGCTATTCAAATTACAACTCATGGACAAGTGATATTGGGGTCATGCTGGTCACACGCAATTAAATGATGGCCTTCATGTAAGCAATGCTCTCATCCTGAGACCTCGAACTTTAATCAAACATGCGTGTTCATACCGAAGGAGATTTCAAATGAATTTTTAATCAACATATCATCTAAGCGTAAATCATGCCGGCAGGCATTCTAATTTTTTCGGAATATTCGATCACGGTGTTTACTATATTTAAATCCCAAAATAATCAATAAGCATCAAACCTAAACCAAATATGTTGGAATAAACGTGGAATAAAACACCATTACTAGCATCAATTAAAAATTCTTACCTGCAAGAGAAGAGTGGAGTGATTACCACAACACTTGGCAGAAACAACAAAAGCAGCAAAATGCAAACGCGTAATCACATACGCCGACTTTTAATACAAACAATTTTGGGATGGCACATGTTAGGTAGCGACACCTGGCAACAAACATCAACGATAAAATTCATGGGTGCAAGGCTATTTTGGCGGGAAAAACAAATATCGAAATTTGAATAAACAGGTTAAAGCACGAATAGAAGTTATTAAGAAAATGAATTTGCATATTTCCCACCAGGAACACCGTAATGAAATATGAAAAGTGCATGAATAGAATGTCCATTTAGGTCTCCGTCAGTGCTGTATAGCTACAATATTTTGGGGCCCTATAAAACAGCCGCTGCTGAACTTAACCTTATGCCAAAAATAAAAACTTGGTTCTATGTATGTCAAAAAAATAGAAATATAGATCTGGTCCTACGAACCCTCAGGAAAGATCCCTTAAGCCTGAGGTCCTAAGCATTGTTTGCTTTTGCTAACCAGTAGTTACGGCACCAGTCCCTGCAAAAATACATTTTAGTGACAAACCTTTACTTCGATATCAGAAAGGTTCAAAAAGTGTTTCAAAAATATTCTGAATATTGGTTTGCCAAACCACAAAATTCAAAAAAGTATATTCCAAAAAAAAAAAAAAAAAAAAAAAAAAAAAAAAAAAACTACATGCAACACGTGATCTCGTGATAACAGCGTTGCTTTTTATTCACAAATAAACTTTTTTGTACAATTCGTTTTTTGTGCGAAAATCGTTAATGGTAAGACGTCATAGTTGTCAAACTATGTATCGTAGACCCTTATAAAATGATATTGAAACAATACAATTTAACATATATATATTTAATATATAACAATGTTCCAGCTAAGTAGTTATTATATCAAAATCCTATTTTTCTGTGTTGTTTTTGTTCCGAAGCTTTCATTGACAATTTGACAACACAAAGTGAGCTTTTATCAATATATAAAACGATTGTGTATTAAGAAAGCAAGGTGCCCATGTTCTAAAAAAACTGAGGGTGAGAGTTTTGGTTGTCATTGCCCATCTAGGGCTTGAAGAAATTTAACGCTTATGAAACGTTTAGTTATCAAATACCTAAAAAAAACCAATTTCAATGTATATTAAAATTCTTAGAATGGAAAGTTTAAATAATATTCTCTGAATACATGATCTTACCTGAATGGTATGAGTAGAAACAAAATCAGGGGAAATGCCATTTTAACGTATGCCAAAGGGAAAAATCCAAAAAGGCATAAACATGCCAACTGCAACAGTTGAATTCCGGTGAAAATATGGATTTTTCTTTGAGGTACGCGTCTGATGTAATGATTTGGTGGATAAGCAGCCTAAAAAGTAATTTTGATCGTTTATCGTTAACCAAAATAAACTTAAGTACACAGTAGCGAACTACATGAAAGCTATCAAACCTGTTCTGTGAATAACAACAATATTCGGTCGAACAACTGGTTTCCATAAAGCCCAGTGATGGCAACATAGAGAAAGAGGCCATCAAGGACAGCAGTCGGTATATATGCCAGTGGGTAAGGCAACAATAACAGAGATAAGCCAATAAATATATGGGCTACTAATGAAGATAATCTTGTTTCTCTCACTTTGACAATGCTAAATAAAATTAATACAAATTCAAAATTAGATAAAAGCAGATCTTCATCTCAACTTGGATCGGTAGGTGTCCGGAAAAGTCCTCAAACAATTAAGGTATCAAACAATAAAGTCGTTTTTTCGTGGATTTCTGATACAAGCAAAAATGTACACATACACTTGATAGACCATTCCTTGGTCAACTCTTTCTTCAACATCGGCCAAGTTGCGCACATGTAAAGGGCAGTGTGGAATAGCAGCGTGCATCCAAGGAAGGCAAAATATGGAAAGAAACCCATTCAACAGTGCCACGACGATCAAGTCGAAATGATAGGCGGGACCTTTTTTAAGTCTATTAGAAAACACACAACAAAAAACCCAATTCTAATGATATTTTTCTCACACAGCATGAGATGAAATTGTTTCAAAAATGTTGTTATTCTAAATTCAGATTTGTTGAAAAATTAGCATTTAGAATAAATCCTGTCGCATAATAAAATTGAAAATAATCTTACTTGTTGCTTGGATTGTTCACCATGGCTGCTGATATGTTCTGATCCATAAAAAACAAAATAGACAAACAAAATCCTAATCCCATCGAAGTAAAAATTGATCCAACGGTCAATTCATAGAATGGAGCAACTGAGAACAAAGTACTTGACGATTCATAACGAAATTGGTCCACTGAAATATTCAAACGTGCGATGTCGACAACATTATTAGACAACGTTTCCATAGCTTAATTGTAACAGAAGTTTACAAAACGATAATATAACTTACGTTTCACATCTTTAAAAACGTAAGACCCTACAAAACTTAAAAATAAAACTGCAATAGGTAGAGAATAGTCCGATAAAAGTTCTCTTTTGTTGGCTCCTAAATAAGGACTAGAAAAATTGATTCATTGTAAATGAAATTGTTAATTACGGCAAGAAAATTGGAAGAAATATATAATGTAGATACTCACGTTTTGTTAAAATTGTACAAAAATAAGCCGAGCCAAAGGGTTCCAAACATCAAAAATAAATACAAAATGCTGGTTTCTCGATGACAAGATATTCCTCCTAGATCCAAGTAATCCGAAAATGTGGATGACACATTTTTTAAATCATCACTTCTGTAGCTAGGATCAGCGATTAATGAATTTAGTGAAGAATTTAATGGCACGAAAACGGTTGTATTTCCATTTTCCGTGAAATTAACACTTCTTTCACAGCTTGAACTGAAATAGTTTTTCTGAAAATCTGAAATGGGCAAAAATTTGATTATGAAATTGATTATGAAAATAGCTCTAGTATGCTGTGCATATTAGATGCACGTACCTTCATGTACATGAGAAAATGAATCGACGAAAAAGGCAATTGTGATAAACAATGCAAAAATTTCCTCCGTTGACCTACGAGTGGAATTAAATTACAATGATAATGGAGAAGACGCAGCATTCAATCGAAAATAAAACTATGTAAAATACAGAACCTGGTGCACCACTTCATTATTTTGCTCGCATCAAAAATACCATAACAGATAACAAAAAAGGAATTCCACAGTCCAACACAGCCAAACATTGCAAAAAAACTGACGTTTAATACTTGACTGATGTCGTATACAGCTGAAACAACGAGTATTTATTAATAATTGTTATCTAATTTTAAATGTATTGCTTGTTAAAGGTTTTATTAAAATATGAAATGATACTAACTTTTGGTATATAGCGCTAGGGGAGCAGTTGTCAAAAGTATTAACAATGGCTGTCCCCCGAAGAGTGAAAAAAATATTCCTCCAATAGTTTGTCCTAAAATCACCTTTTGGACATCTAATTTATTTCAAATCAATGGTTAAGATAAAATTATATTCCTTTGTAACAAAATCGACTTTTATGAACACTCACTTAAATTTCCATTTGTATTTTTATCATTTAGAGATCCAAATGCAATGCAGGGAAGCAAACAAGCGAAATATAAGAAAAAGATTGTAGAAATTAATTTCTGGATGGATTTTGGGCCAACGACTCCTGAAATAAACAAAGATTGCGATTGATATATTTATTCAATACAGACATGTTGTAGCCATTTTTAATTTCGAAGAAATTGGAAAATAATGCAATTGCTGAGTTTCACGTACCATCAACATAATCACTAAGGTAAAACTTCAGCCTTCTAACAAAATCTTCTCGAATTCCTTCCATAAAAGTGAAACGCAAACACTTTTTTTTCTCTTCTTCCTGAATTTTGAAAAAAAAACTTACTTTTAACAGATTCTTCAAAAATTAATGTAAAATTCCAATCTATGAGATGAACACGAACCTGTTCACAAACGATTTCCGCATGATTTGAGTCTATTTTTTTAACCGCTATTTTATTCCTTGAAGCATGCTCTAATGAAATAAGTTGCCCTTGATCTAAAAGGGCTTTAGCAAATTCTTCAGGTGTGCTGGCACGAAGCAAATACTGACGAAAATTCATGTCGGCAATGAGAGTAGCAAACGTCAACCCAGTTTCCAAAGCAGATTTTGTGCTTTTCTAAATTAAAACACAACTAACATGAATACAAATAAAGTTTGCAAATTTATTTTTAAAACAGCTTTAATGGTTTGGAAATTCAAATTTCTCAGTTTTCCCCAAAATTCATGTTTCTAATACAGGAATTAATAGTATTACTACTTAGTAGTGTTGCACAGTAATTGAGTACATTAAATAATCTGAGTAACGAGTAACAGAGTAGTGAGTAAAAAAGTATAAAGTGAGTATAAAAATACTCAAAACTTAAAAGTACATTGTACTCGATTACACATGTGCTCACAAAGAACGAGTATAAACGTAATTGAGTACAGTAATCAGAAGTTATGATTACAAATGTAATTGAGTATTAAGGTAATCAGAAATCATGATTAATGAGATGTAATTGAGTATGTTTGGTATATTTGAGTATAACGATTAGAATACTGCTGAGTACAAAAGTAATCGAACGCAAATATACTCAAACATATGAGTACAATGCACTCGATTACAAATTTACTCACAACAGGCGATTATAAATGTAATCGAGTATGCATCAGTGTTGGGAAGTAATTGAGTACAATTGCATGAATTTGAGTGACGACTAACAGTAGGTACTGATTAAGTCGTAAGTCGGAGGGTGGTACAGGTCGTAAGTCGGAGGGCGGTACAGGTCGTAAGTCGGAGGGCGGTACAGGTCGTAAGTCGGAGGGCGGTACAGGTCTTAAGTCGGAGGGTGGTACAGGTCGTAAGTCGGAGGGTGGTACAGGTCGTAAGTCGAAGGGTGGTACAGGTCGTAAGTCGAAGGATGGTACTGGTCGTACTCCGATTACTCTGATTACATGATTCCACTGTAATCGTAATCACTACTCTTACTAATGAGTACGATTTGCCCAACTCTGGCTAGTACTCGTACTATGGAGTATGATCCTAGTGTATTAGTAATCAGTACTCCTATTATGAGTACAATTTTCCCAACACTGCTACTTAGTTTTATTTTTTTATGACAAATATTTCCGTATACAATTAAGTTAAAACTGTTAAAATGTTATGCTACTCACTTCTTTGAGGGGGCACATTACCAAAATGACGAACTGTACTTCTGGACTTTGATCACCTAAATTAACAGGTGATTTCAGTCTAGCAATGGCCACACTTCGCTTTTCCAAAAATTTTGAATCTCCACTAAAAACACACAAAAAGTAAATCATACGTGATGGAACTATTAAACAAAAACCTGAGTTATTAAACAAAAAAATTGTAAGTAAACTTACATTATAACGATCCAAGATTGGTCAAATTCAACATTATTGTCTAAAATCCCAACGCCTCGAATAGTTTGCCTTAAAAGGCCACCTGGTAAAAAAATGCATTAAAAACTGTTTTTCTTCTTCTAGAATTTGATTTAAAATATTGGACAAGAAACTCATTTAGAAGGATAAATCTAAGCAAACTGAAACTTAATCTTTTCGATTGTATATCAGAATTCTGATATACTGCATGGACATTGGCAAATATGCAAAAATATTACAAATATCAGTCACCACATACATTTCAAGGGTTGGATAACCAAGAAGCTCGCTGTCTTATTAATAATGATTGCTAATAATTGTAATAAATTAAATGTAATTAAGATGTATCTTTGAAACTAATTATATGCAGATGTGTTATGCTTTGGCATTCGTTTCTGTCCAGATATGGTGGATATAGCATGTATTAAATTTTACAAAATATAAATAGTTATTCTCCAATTTATCTTTCAAAATAAAATGCGATTTCACTTTATATTAGCACCTGATCTATGCACTACGACAGAATCCTTCGTATCACTGACATTCAAATTCTCCAGTCCATTCGCATCCATTATCTTAATTAGCAATTTGTCTAATATTCCATCAAGGCTTGATTCACTTTCATCCAATAAAATAGCGGGTTTTGCCACAAACTGGCTGATATCGAGAAAAGGGCGTACTTCCAGGCCGAAATCACGCATGCCAAATTCCTACAAGATTATTTAATTTAAAAAGTCATCAAAGGTGATCTATATGGTTCATACAAGTAATAGAAACAATCATACATAGCTGACAATTGATACAACTATATTAACAAATAAACAGTTATAAATATCTAAATTTTTACCTCGTTTTTGGAGCAAATGAGAGTAACTCTTTCTCCATCTCCTATAAAAATGTACATAAGCACTCAATGAGTTTTACTAAATAAAATTGTAAATAACTATGTAGTGTTAATATAGTGTTATAAGGCCACCCGTAAGCTATATATAGTATTATATAATACTTTTAATAATTATTACTATTTTAAAAAAATAAATAAAATTTTTTTAAAAAAACACAGAAATTTTAATTAATTTAGCTTCGTAATTTTAGTCTGGTAATTAATAATTACTTATGATAACTTCGTGGATTAAAACCATAGCTAGTTTCCGAAAAAGCTAATTCGTAATTTAATTAAAATAGATTTAAAACACGTCAAGACCACGATTTATGATACAACTACAAAGATCTATAATATGTTACGTGATCGCTCAAATTACAATATCGTACACAAATGTGAGTTATTTGTAGCTCTTATAGCCTTCATGTGAGTCGTAACAATTTGTTATACATATATGAAGTTGTTAAATAACATGCAATTAACAAGAAACTGCTAATTTATGTTATGTCACATTCGTATAATAAAATCTGAATTTCAATATGAAACTATCTCCGGATCATTCACAGCGGAAAAAAAATTTGGCAATTTTTGAAAAATTTAAATATGCAGTCATGAAATATGCACAATCTTTAAAATCATATTTAAATTACAGTAATTTTCTAACTTATGGTATTTAAACAAAACAGTCTTGCTCATGTACATTTATCCTATCAAATACTAACGTATTCTTTTTTTTTAAATAAAAAAAGTAATTCAACCATTTTGAATTGAAATACGAACGACCCTTATGGCTAGACAGACAGTACAATGGACAAAAAACTAAACATACAAGAAGGTGTTGACCTTTTCTGGTATGCGGGAATCTATTCACCCTAATTGAATGTGCATGGCTATGAAGGTGAAAATAATTCAAAAAATCAACGCGTTGTTATACAAAATTTGGAAAGGAATTGAAAATATTGCAATAAACTATAACTGACAATATTTTATTTCGCATAAAACTCCACACTTTGGGATGTGTCCACACTTACAGCGATTTAAAATAAAATGTTACTCACCATAAACAATTTCCCATTTTTCATCAGAAAAAGACCAAGATGTGCCATGTTGGTTTTCGCTGGTCCCAGTGTCCGTTCCAGTATCACTATTTTTTCGAATTGCTGCCCTAATGGAGCTTGCTGTACTCGATCGATGCCGCACACTCATTTCTAGTACTAGTTGTATTCACGCTAATCCTATGGTAGAATGAAACATCTTAGATAGATGCAGATTCCAATTAGACATTGCATGTAAAGGTTACACGTGCAAGAACAATAAATTCGACAACCCTCATTGATCCCTAACATACTCATAAAATTTCACATGCTAAGTTATGATTGCAGCTTCGTGGAGAAGTGGTAATAAAAACCAAATTGATGTGCAAAATTTCAACACCTATCAGAGGTTACCCACCCTTTTCTAAGTCTTCCAGTAGATTTGCAATACAAGGATAGCAATATATATGCCCAAGGATCGGAACGCGAATCAAGTAATTTTAAAACTTCAATATGTCCAACAGGAACTACAGGTATGTATAATTAACTATTTCATATAATTGGTTTAATTGCTTCTATAAAAAATGTTCTGTGATGTATTCATTCAATTAACGTTTTATCGAACTACGTCACCAATTAACAATCAGATGACTTATAAAATAATAATTTTAATAGGAAGATTCTTCCAATGAAAGACGCATTCTAAAATCTTTGCCAGCACTTGTAGAAATGTGCCTAAGTTAAATGTAGTATGGTGTCTTAACTGCTTCACTCTTACCACTTCTATAGTGATGGACTCCAAATCGCGTTGCTGCACAAAAAGTAAAGATTCAAATATGTCTATTCTCAGGTAATGCTTACCTATTAGTAGTCTTTGGGCATATGAATTCCACCTAACCACCCAACTAAAGTTACCTGTCATAGGCTTTCTGCATACGAGTTTCTCTCAGAGATAAAATGTTCCCTTTTATCTTTCCCAAGAACATTAATTGGTTTTTTTCTACCAAAGTACTACAAAAGACGTATACAAAGTTGCGAAAGACTTCCTGGTTTGCGAAATTCTTTCCAATAAATCAGAATACATGCATTGTGGGACTCAACCCACTTGGCAATTGGCATTATTATTTTGGATTGTCTTTGGTAATTTATAATAGATATGAAGAGAGGTTAGGAGCACTGTCACGGCCGATTGTTAGAGGAACTATCAAGGTATTTGCATGGAAACAACTGTGGAAACCGCGAAAACCACAGTTATGATAGGCGACCCGGGAATTGAACCCAAGACTCTCGAATGAAAGACCGATAGCGTCAACAATAGCAATTATTGTAAGTCGAGCACAAGTTTGCTCAAATATTAGTGATGTAATGTAAACATAATTTTAAATTGAGATACAATTTATTGACCAGCCTGTCTCATTCTTATACAAGTACTAAGATAGCAATGTAAGCCTGTGAATTTGAAATTTTACACTTTTCTAAGCAAAACGAAGGCTAAATAAAGCATGGAAGCAGTAAATTGAAATGTTTAAAAGAACAAAGGGTAGTTTTTTTTTATAAATAGACGATTTTTAGACAATTAAAAAAATCAAAACATTAACCCATGACCCCAGAAGTTTTAAAAATTAAATTCAAATATTGAAACTTATAATAATTAATTCATTATCTAAATTAAAACAATTTAATTAGCCAAGAAGAAATTTAAAATGACCAACTATTTTCATCTAAATTGAAGCACTTCCAAGAATAGATAAGCTACAACTTATTAAAGCTGTATAATTAATATGCAATCATAGCATTAATTTCCAGATAACTCTGTGGCAATGTCATTATTTAATAATTAAGATGTAATTTACAGTATGAGTGCTGACGCTAATTAGCCAGCGCTAATTACTTGAATACATTAAGAGTTAAATGTTTTTGAAATGGTAAAAAATAAATCTTATATCTTTGCTGTCGAATTAACTGATGTGTCCAGCTTTTATTAGTCATGCTAAATTATTAGCAGTGCCAAAAACAGGTAAACTATCGCCGGTTTATGGAATTATCACAAAAATTCACGCAAGATTTGAATTTTGCGCCATTTTTGCGGTAAAATGTTACCAACGACAAAAAAAAAGACAGCGTGACAGCTGACAGTTTAGGGTTATTAAAAATAGAGAGCTGCACGAAAGAACAACGCATTTTTATTGTTGAGTAATATTTTGAAAATAATGAAGGTTTGACAGCTGCTGTTTGAAATTTTCTTATAATCTGAATAGTGGTTTATATTTATCAACTGTGAAAAGATTAATTAAAAAATTCAGGGAGACTGGAGTACATAGCTGTAGAGGAGGAACTTTGTAAGCAATGTGGTGATGCAAATCTTCCACGAGAATACGCTGTAGAGTTTCATGATTCCGTGAAATGTCCAATTTTTGGCCATGGTGCCGAATTGATGTTCCTGGACTCTCTGCAACACTCTCACGAACTGCTTCAATGTTTTATGTTAAAAAATCACTATTCCGACCATAATTTGCATGATAATTCATTATTTTTAAAATATTGTTGGACAATAAAAATGGGATTTCTTTCGTGTAACATTCAATTTTTAATAACCCTAAACTGTCAGCTGTCACGCTGTCTTTTTTTCCATTGGCAACACTTTTCTGCATAAATGGTGTAAAATTCAAATCTTGCATGAATTTTGGGACACCGTATATATTGTGAAAACATTAACACCAAAATTTCCACGTTAGTTTTTGCTTCAGAAGCTATCCTATTTCGATTTACTCACGTGATTACTCTTTCTCTAATTTCATTTTGATCAGTGGCAGTGCTTGAAGTTAAGGCTTGACCACAGCCTGCAATATCCAGGTCATCGATTAGCGTTACTTGAAGTGGAGTGGTGACAATATTTTAAAACAAAATATAAAACTTGTAAGAACTGTTTGGCTCGTTTCATCCTTTCTATAGCCTTCTTTGTACACTTCTGAAATCGACATAGTAGCCTGGAAAACATAAGCGAATATTATGCCAGATACAAAATTTCCACTTTAAAAACAACTTCACGTACCAAATGACAGAAGATGCAGATGCTAAAATAAAGGATAGGATTAAAACAACCAAGTGATTACATATAATACAGCATTTCGGCATGGCAGAATTGCAAAAGTGTTTCTAAAAGCTTAATATTTTCTAAATTTTAAAATTAAAACGAAAGAACTACAATATAGACCCATACAAAGTTTACCATGACTCCCACGACTTCTAGAATTTACAAGTATGCTTAAAATGATAAAAGATATGAAACCAACCCATACGATAAAAAGCCTTTCGTTGCATTGAATTTTTTTCCTCTTAAACTTAAGTGCGTTTTATCAGTTCCTCTTACTAAATTCAAATCAATTTTGCAACCCCATAATTTTTTTTTTAAATATTCAAGGGGAATAATATCAATAATTTATGGTTTTTTGTTTCATGATATGGTTGCAGCCATTTCTTGACAGTGGCACTGACTAATGATTAACGAATACATGTGCCATGTAAACATAATATTTCTTAAACTAAATATTTTCTAATATTACTAAAAATTATCCCAACTATGAAAGCAAAACTTTGTATTAATATTTACCCTATTAAATAACCCAAAATAATTACTTTTTATCAAATATGGTGATTAATATAATAAACATGCATGTGGACAATGTGACCAGATGGTAAGCTTTCACGCATAACACAAGTTAATCTTGCATCTGCCCTGCCAAATTGATGGGAGACTTGTCTAGTAACAATAGGATGCATCTGTTAATGCAGTTTTTCCCTATTTGCTGAAGCAGTGGCCAAACCTGAAATACAACTCAATTCAATATTCTACTGTCATCATAAAACGCCAGATGGTAGACCAAGGGGGAAGTTAAAACTACCTTATATACACATTAACTAAATTATCATACCATGCCATTTTTGACATAGTTCTTAGGACTTCCTGACAACTTCTTACTTGTTGTAATGAAGCACGCCCTTGTGACCTCAAATATGATTTAGGTGAGATTCCATGTAGTTTTAATCTGTGAATAAATTTAATGAAAGCATGTGAATGGAAGACTCAATTCTTTTTTTTTAACTCAAATAGGAAATTTGAAAAAGTCATAAGTTAAATTAACCTTGAAATATGGTAACTTATTTTTTAAAACTTCATGCAAATCAAGGAAATATTTCAGGTAAACAGTGTAACATAATTTAATGAAACGTTTAACAATTAAAGGCTACACCATGCAAGCAGGGAAAATTGTGTAGTATATACAGGTAAGGCTTGTAGAACACATAATCACGATTTGTCCAGTATCACGTCATTCTCAGCGGCTATACCAAAACAAGGATCAACCGATGAATTACTATAAAATCATAACTTATGACCATTCGGAATGGTCTTATGTTATCAATAGCAATGTCATTAATATGCCTCGAAGAACCACTGAGGAATGCATATCTATTATCTCATAGGAAGATATCCATCATTTGACATCGGCATAGTGTGTATCTGCATCCGTTATGTGTTCCGATCAATAGAGAGCCCAATCAGAGCCCACCTTCTTCCATTAACTTGTGCATATCTGACACAATTTTTTCTAACGTGTCCCTGTAGTCACCATCTTTTTTAAAAACTTCGTCCAAATGAGACGCATTGCTGAAGAAGCTGAACACAAATTCGATCCTCGCAATGGACTTCTCTGTTAGATGACGTCCCACTAGTTGTTTGAGCATAGCACTGCATTCGTTTAAGGATTGGATCAAAAAGTTTCTATCGTACGAGAAATCCACTTCATAAAAGCTAATGATGGTCATTGCCACAGAATGGAACTTTTTCTTAAATCTTTCCGCTAACATTAGTTCCTCGCGGCTGAACTGATCATTTCGATAAAGTATTCCAATTTTGATGACAATTTTGATGATGTTTTTCACGACCTTATCAGCTTCTTTTTTGTGTCCGGCTAAATTCCTCGCCAACCGATGGAGATTGTCCAGAAGTTGAGATGTTGTGTCATCGATGAATGCCTTAGCAACACTCTTAGTAGCCATCCTACTTAGAAGTTTCTTCTGAGCTCGAAGCCCTATGTCTTGAGATTTGAAATTGGAGTCAGCCACTAGAAATGTATAAAAAGTAGATGGATTAACATGCAGTCACAAAATGCAGTAATATTTTGGCTTCAATCCGTCTGCCGTGAATGTCATGAAGGAAGGGACCATCTTTTGCAGAAAATTTATTTTTAAAAAAATTCGCTTTATCAATACTGCTGGAAATGGGATAAAACTAAAATATATTTGTTGCTATGAAATTTTGGAAATGAAATTTTAAACCTTACTGTTTTTACAGTTTCTAAAACAATTTCCCTTGTTCACTTAACTAAGCAAAAAATATGAAATGCACCAAGGTAAGGTGTATTAGATGCACTGCTTATTTATAATGACATCTAAATAAGAGAAAACTCGTTTGATTAAAAAAAAATGATTCATAATGATTCAATTTGAATACAATATAAACGTTTAGTGAAATGATTATGAAGATTAGGGACCCGGAAGGAAATTTTAAGCAGGGCAGCCCGTTTTGCAGAAAAAATAGGATGTCACGTGAAAAGTGATACGAAAGCGGATACGAGTAATGCCAGCTCACATTATGTACAGCTAACCTTAGATAAACATAATGTGGAGAAATAAAAGTTTCTTGTTACTACGTGTATATGGAAAAAGTGCACATCACCTGAAAACGTCACCAGCTGCTGAATAAACGGAATTGTTGGAAAATTGAAATCTATTGTGTTTCTATTCAAAAAGTGTTCATGCAGTGGCAACAGGGATGATTGTTATCATGTGAAAATCAAACAAAGTAACTTCGTTCAAGTAACAAAATTGGCATATTTTGCGATTATAAGTCTGGCAACTCATAACTTTCCTATTCTGCTGACTATTTTGCCTATACTTATTGTAAAAAATACATGGTCCGAATGTATAAAAAACAGGACACCTGTACTTAAAAAAAAAGAAGAAAAAAAAAAAAAAGCTAATGATACATAGTTCAAATTATGTAAAATAAAAATCACGAAAAAAAAATTCACGGTATAAGATCATCTGTTGCAGGAATTCAATATGCAATAATTCAATAACTTTAAAAAGAAAGTTTTGGTCACCACCTTTATTATAATCACAAAGATTCAAATTGATAGTTTTCTGTAATATGTCTGATGTAAACTTACCACGGCAGTAATATGATTAAAGAAAGTTTATAATATATACCGTTTCATTGTCTTAATACGAAACAACCTTGGATTCATTATAATAGTAAATATCGAACATACAGGTTTTGAGTCCCTCATTTAATGGGTCATAAACATACTGCATGTCTGTCATCAAGTAAAAGGAGGAAACACATTATGGTAGACGGAATAGGATCACATTGCATTGACTTGGAGAAATTCTTCAGATGAATAACACTTATCAAACAACTACACTACTCTGTCTATTTCTGATCAAACACCAAAAAATTAATTTTTGAACGAGAAAGTTCGACCAAATCTATCCAAAACTTACGTTTAACTATCATAACATCTTATTTTTGGTTTATTTTAGCGATGCATAATGCAAGGATAATTCCGCATCAACAATATAGTGAAACACGCTAATTTTCCGTTAAAAAATATTTTTTTATGCAAACGTGTAACGGATTTAAAAAAAGTTTATAATAAATTAAGAAATATTTCTAATGGGTAAAGTTCTCGATAAATTTTCTAAAACTTAAGGCAACAATGTTTAGAAGCACAACAGGTTTCAAAAAAGTTAAAAGAATCAATCAAGGAAAATACATGATTAGAAAAACAAAAGATGACCTCCCACTTCACAGATGTCATGAGGTCATAGGAGAGTACTGGAATGCCTACAGTATAGGCCCTTACAACAGTTGCATATTGTGCTCTACTTTAAATTCAGTACATACTAAGATCCAGAACCTGTTTGCACCAGTCAAATCAGCAAAAAACTACAAAGCAAGTTCAGAATACAATAGTGGCATGGGTCATAGAGTTATGTGGAAAAAACATCCCCTATAGTCTCCAGGAAACAAGTTTTACAAAAATTTTATTTCTCGGAAATGGGAAAATAATTCACCATGGTAAACATATGATATGAAAGCTATCTAAATCAGGTTTATGTAAATACAACAAAAGATATTACTGATTTAGAAATAGATGCTATATCAAATGCCAGAGCATCGTCAACTTTCCCGGGCGTTTACGATAGTGTCACCTTCGAAGCCAGTCACGTTCATTGTTGCACATTTCTCCCACCTGAATTTAAAAAACACTTTTTGCCGCAGCAACCTGCAGGCCGAATTCGTTAATTAAAGCTATTTAAAACAAGTGGTTTACACTATTAAAGTTAAGTTTTACTAAATAAACACGCGAAAAAATGACGAAACCGGTAAAGGAAGACAGCATAACGACCAGGTGTAAAAAACAACAACAATAACGTATGGGGGAGGTTCACGGCGATCAACATACTAGACGGTTAAACAAGACAAAAGTTTGCACTTACTCGTTGTAAACAATGGAAGCACTTCCTAGCAAAGTTGCCGATAATAGAACAATCTCTAGTATAACAACTTTTCCACAGAGTTGATAGGTGATGACGACGACAACACCGTAGCGACGAACTTTCCACACAAGTTTCACTTTACCACTGTTGATAATGGGGACACCGACCGTCGTCGCGTTCCGCAGCGCCACCTGCCACCACCCGCGTGAATCACGCGCATCCCGTCAAACAGAAATTCACCAAAAACATCGAACTTCTTTTATCTAAAATCGTGTAACGAATGGTAAACTCACACAATTTCTTTTGTTCACAGATGAAGGTGTTCCCGGGGTACATTTTTCACATTGCTTTGCAGGAATGCTCCCACCAAATATTCAAATTAGGGTGACTAAACTTTTTGTTGGGCCAATCAGAGGGCATAAATTAAATCATTAAATTCGCCGCGTTGGTCTTAAAATGATGTTTAATAGCTGTTGTTATTTTTAGATAATATTAGTGGTGTGTTTTGCCAATTTTCGGGATACTTTATAGATGAAACGTACTAAATTTCCCGGCAGTTTAATACTTATAGTTGGAAATTGGAATTATGTATATAGTTTAAAATTAACATAATTGTAAAATACGCAATAAAACATAAAACACGAAATTACAGAAACAACTAAGCAATTAATTCACTCAATTACTGAGTTTTGGAAGGCTCTTTAACTCGTTTTTCATCCGTAATCTGATAAAATAGCCTATGATAATGTCCGCCACAACTGCGATTGAAATTCCCTCCCCATACCTTGGAAATAATGGAAACACTGCCACCTTGTGGAGCGTGTTACTGTGACGTCATAAGCTGGTAGAAATTATTGAAATAATTTTGAAACAAAATTGGCGGCTTTGGTGAAGTTTACTACCATGGCAAAGATCTCGAAATTAAAACGAATTATAATTTTGTGAATCTCCAGAAGACATTTGAATAAAATCTCTTCCAAACATTCTGGAGCTTCGATTTTTTAAATATTCACAACAAATATATGCGTTCAAAGTTGTACATGATAGTACTGACAGTTAATAAAAAATTCTATAACGAGCTTGATTTCAAACTTAAAATAACCTGCTAACGTGAAATGAGGATGTTGAATTTAAACGAGCCGTTTTATGCATTCTCGTGAGAGTAGTTTATGCAAAAATGCTTTGACTTGCCAGAAACAGCTATTTACGAGATGCCCTTATCTTAACTATTGTATATTAATCAGATCAACGCAATTGCAGCAACCAAAATGAAGGTTTAATTGTGTTTTCTTTTTTAGCAAACGATGCCATGGACGGGAATTTCAATAAATTTAATAGAGCATTTAACAGTTGGATATTCTGCAGACTTAGGAAAAATAAAGGGATATTTAGGGACGAAAATATAAGTTGCTCGTGACATATATAACTAGTAATTCACCAGATGGTTGCCACCTGGTCGCATAAACAACGTATGCAATGAAGCTTGTAAGTCAAGCTTGAGTGACAGTAAACCATTTTTCATTGAAATACAGGCCTCTTTTTGTTGCAGTATGTTGAGAGACCACAAATAACGAATTGGGCTGTCATAGTATACCATGACAAGCAATTTTTAAAGTTAATAAGTCGTACTTATTCAAGATATATGGATATTTTATCAATTTGGAAAGTACACAGAAGACCGTTTTACAAATAAACTGAGATAAGGTTAACTTCCAGCACCACTTCAATTCCAGTGAAATAAAGTCAAAACCATCGTGACGAAACAAATTTTCTTTTGCAGAAGTTTCCCATATCACACTTGTAGCACGTGATAGTAATACATTTTCGATAATTAGATTTTGACATTGTCAAAGGCTATGCGAATGCAATTCAGGTTTCGTCATGATGACTTCATCATTTACACCCTGTTGTTATTTGCTACTTGCTAGCCAAGGAAAATCTTGGGTCTTAAAATAAATATAGTCTCATGTGGGTTGATAGGAATTTTAAAAGGATTTAGGTCAAGTATCATTTGGTTAATGTCAGGTGAAGGCTGTTTAGCAAAAATAAGAGATACATGTATAAACAAATACACAGGAAAGTGTGTTGTGGTGGTAAATATAGTTGTTATGCAAGATATAAAATAAAGAAATAAGATAGAAAAAATGTTTGTGAGAATAAACAACAACAAACACATCAGCAAAATATGGTTTGATCATTATGTAAGTTTCATGGAATATAACAACTTATTTTTTAATAATAGTAGTTTTGTATTATATTAGATAGTTTTTGAAAAATAATGCAGTTAAGTTACCTTCTCTATATTATGATGAAATGGTAGCCGTCTGATGATTCAACAGAACTTTTAGTCAGGCATTTTTAAACTAAACACCTGAAGCTATGAAAGCTAACATCTCTGCGAAATCTAGTATGTGTGAAAAGAGATATACAATGTGTTTTGTAAAACTTTTGTTTTAAGAAATATTTGTAGGTCAACACCAAATGAATCATTCAACGTAGAACAATGCAGGGTTTCGTCATCAAATAAGACTACCAGGATCACCAGAATTGGCAATGTTATCGAAAACTTACATTCGTGTTCCAAAATATCGACTAACTCCAACTTCATCTAGAAATATCTGAAACCTGAAAAAAGCATACTTGGCGTAAAACTGAAATGTCAAAGAAATTTCAAATTAAATAATTGACACGAAATCAATGAATAACTCGCTTTCCACTGACCTTTATTAAAACATGGACGCTTGCTAGTTCAATATTTCCCGCTCCTTCACAACCCAACGTCATCAAAATTCTGATTACAGATAATTTACACGTCCTTTGTTAATGAAGATGTACATTGAATTCATTTATTCAATTATGTCTATTTCCGACCATTACTGAGAACTAAATTCTAGCGTTTCATAAATTAAAAAATATGATGGGAATTCAGTTCTGCATTTTCAAAAAAACAAAACAAAAGTCATGAATGAACACCTCAGAAAAAATTAGTAACATCCTCGCCATCAAATCATACCTGGAAAAGTTATGTATAAACGTTATTTAACTTTTATCCCCAGCGTATTACTTGAGACCACAAATTCTCGAATGGGGCATATAGAAAATAATGCCCAGTTCCATAGAACTCTGTTACATTTCTTCAGAATTCTGCGCAACATGTGGAAGATGTGTTTAACCTAAATAAGATATTGGGAATGAACAGCTGCACAAAATCAATTCTCACCTTTCAAGATGGCACAAAGCCTTGGGAACAGAAAATGAGGATTATGCAAATCGAGGCAGACGTTTTGGCCTGAAATAATAAATTACTCTTCGATAAAAGTACATTGGAATTTTAGCGGCACTTAACTTGGAAGCAGACAAAAGCCCATCAAAATTATTTAGTCTCATCAAATGGAGGCAGTATGAAAATTTCTGTACTTGGATTGATATAGAATAACAAAAGTCACGAGTACAAAATTTCACGTAAAAAAAGATGATAATAAATAGTGCAATCTGACTGAATTCATTATGCAGATGTGTATCAATTAATGTTGTGGAAGAAACTTTTAGACCTCCATATTCGTGAATAATATTGGAAATCTATTTGCAACGTTAAAAGTAATTAACTCATGATTAATTGCAAACAAAGTGTATACTCTTTTGATAGATTTGAGGTTGCGGCAACTTCAAAATTATCGTCACACATACAAAAGGTAAGAATACGCACAACCTGCTTGAGCTTGCACAATATGTTTGGCAAATGCTGCATATCCAGCAAGCAGCATCTCAAGATTCTAGATTCTCTAGGTCTAAAAAACATGGGGTCCAAATTATTTGATCATAATTGATATTACACAAATAGTAAATTATCTATTCTTATTATTAACATTTTTTTTATACAAAAGCTTAAGTTTAACTGAATACAATTTTACTATTTAGTGAAAAATGCATTCTGTTGAATCCACAACTACAAGTTTATCCAAGATGCACTTTTACTGCAAGCTCAAGCAGAACATGCAAGCTTAAGATGTCGTTGAAAATGTGCACTGCATAAAAAAATTATTCTTAAAGACTCTTTTGGAGATTGATAAGAAATAATAATTTGTTGCAATCTGGTTTTCATTGATGCTGTAAATATACTAGTTATCTTGAAAATTAAGTTTAAATACTCAAATCAGAATTTGCTTGAATCATTTATGCATTGCCTTTTAAAGATTTTCCAAATGCAGGCAGTGTTCACAGATGTGTCATGTAAATTAATAAGGAATTAACAATTTCCAAAAAAATAGGATTCCCACTTCCATCGTATATGATTAACAAATCTCAACCTACTTGTTTCTTAAAAATAAAATTGGAAGTAAAAAAAGAAGAAAAATAGCTATCAAAAAAATGTATTCATCAAATAGTGATAAAACAGAATTTACGTGGTTATATTTTATAACTCCTAGCTAGCCATAATTGTTGCATGACATCATACATGAACATGCCCAGAGGATGAACATTCCATGGTTTAATAATTCATTTTTGTTCAAAAAAAAATTAAAAAAATTAACTAAGTCGTTGCACAAGTTTCTCTTCAGAGTTAAATGCATATTGATCACTTAAGGTTCTAGTACATCGCAATCAACACGAAGCCCCAATCGATTCATCAATCAATTCAATGGTAAATGTACGAAAACTATGAAAACGTCTTGGATAATGATGTGACCGAATTAAGTCCTGCGATATATCACCACGGGGCAGCAGATGATGGTGTAATAATCCAGGGTGGGAAATATGTTGCAACACTGCAACTTATGACGAAATATTAAAACTGCACATTTTAGAACAAGAATAATACAAGTTCGAGAACAACCTTTTTCTCGTTTCCCTTTTTTTTTCGCATTCGACAGTCAATAAAGCTTGACGAAAAAATAAAAAGTGTCCACGTATCAGAACTGCAATGTCCAAATAATCGATCGCTGCATTACGATTGGTTCTGCGGTGGCTCTCTATGTACACGACGAAGTATATGATACAACTTGAAATTTTGAGTTCAAAAGCCAACAAGAAGCCAGACATATGATGAAATTCTCACGTTTTTGCTTATTCGCAAAGCATAAAACGCATGACACAAGGTCATGTCTGTGAAACGAAACTTGAATAAAATATAAAAAAACAGCTCAGGGTGTGTAGTAATCACAGGGAACAGTGTCTTATTACCGTTGAGAAGAGATTCCACGGATCCTGCACAATGGCTGCACGACACAGCATTGCAAAAGTGGTCAGTAAAATGTCGTTCGAAGATCCAGGTATGCCAGCAACCAAAGATAATTTAAATTAAAATTCATGAGAAATGAAACAACGTCCTTGGCAGGAATAAGCTCATGTGTAGGTAATAACGCTGCGGCTTAATAGCCGAATATTTTTACCACATTTCCAGCCATTAAGAGAAAAAAAAAAGAAATCCTTCCATATGCGGTAAAAACCTCTTGTAACGAAGCACTTCTATCCTTCGTTCTGGATGCACTAGTTGATGCGCGCACAAACACACTATTATACACTAAGCTCTATCCAATATGGGTAGAAGATCTATCCATTACCAGTTTGTGCCAGCCCAAAAGCATCACATGACAGCTGCTTTGAATTGCCCAACACTTCCATTTACAAATAGCGTTCACATTTCTTACGACAGTGTCATCCTGAAGTTCTCATCCTCGAACCATTGAGGGTGAAATGTCAGACGAATGGACTCTTTTGTATTGTCACATCATTCGGGTGCAGATTTTGGTTCGTTTGTCTTTGGCAAGACTACAAAGACAAGGAAAATAAAATGTCTATCATTTTTAGAACAAAATGCTAAAAACGTAAATAGCATAGATGGAAAACAAGGTAAATTTCTGATAATATTTTGTAAGATTATCGAATTAGTGGGTGTTAGTTACAGCATGCATTTAATTTTGAGAAGAAAAGACGATGGATAACTTACGAGTTGCTTAGTTTCCCACTTTTGCATCAGGTTTTTGTATTTTTCAAATTCTTTGCACCAATCTGAGTATATTTTTCTGTACTGGAGTTCATCAGGTGCACTGCATGATTCTACGTAACAAACAAAAAAGCAGGCAAGTAGGTAAAACCTGTGTTTGCAAAACTTAGAAGTCTATGAAATATTTACTAAGATGTTTGCACTTACTTGTATTGACAGTCACGTTAAAACTACAAAGAGTATTAGCGCCCATCCTGCAGTCATAACGTCCACTATCGTTTTCATTAAGAGACAACACAACCAAACCATACTCAGAAGTTTCTATGTATTTGTCAGGTCGATAAAAAATCGGACTGACGCCTTCCCTGCTCCTCGCATGAAACCATCGAACGGGAGCAGGAGTTAGAGCCACCGGTGTTGTCACAGCACAGCCCAAATGAATGGTTTGTCCCCAATGGACATGCATTGGCTTATTTTTTATGCCTAAAAATATTAAAAAATTAACAATTATTATTACAAATGTGATTATTCCACACATTCAACTCGTTAAAATAATTTATAATTAATTTTTGTTTATCAATGTGAATTTATTTTTTAAAAAATGTCTATACTTTGTTACGTACATACATAAAAAAATAAAAAAAAATAAAAAAAATCACCAGGAATTTAAAAAAAAACATTTTCAAATAAATTCGAAATTTAGAAACGAAAATATTCTGCAAACAACATGAGAAATAGTTGTTCCAGAACAACATGCAAAAAAAAAAAGTGAGGTGCAAAACTAGTTTTAGTCAGACATATGAACTTACAGTTGTCACAAAGTCGAGAGGTCGCATTGGTAACATCTTGCAAAAGACTATAAACGTTAATAAAGACTTATAGATTAGGGAACATACTCATATATGAAAATGAACTGCAGCATTGCAAAACCGAACACTCACTCTGGTCTATATGGCCGACATTTGGAGTGTTCTACATCCCACCCGCAATAGGGATCTTGTACGCACTGCAGGCAACTAGAATAGCGAGCTGTGCACATGGCTAATTCCACTTGCCTAATCCGTGTATCCGATACCACGTACAAGGACTTGTGCTTTAAAGTTAAAAATTGAAAAATATATTTCAAAGCCCGTCACGCTATTATAATGGGCACAGGATCACTCCCAATCCATGTTAAAATATGCTTAACTGCACATAGAGAAAATTAGGTATTTAATTTCTTACCTTGCTGGATATTTGCAATGCTCTGATAGTTTCCGGAGTCATTACTTCCAACACATCCAATAAATTCGAATGCGATTCCCCACTTCTGTCGTACCATTCGACAATTTTGTAGATTTTTCCATCATCTATAAAAATAAATAAAACGATGATGTAATTTGGAAAATTGAGATAAAAATGAAAAAATTAAACTGAATAAAATGCTTACAAGCGCCAGCATAATATATCGTGTAATTTCCAATTCTGTCAACGACAAGATGAGTGAAGACTAAATCTCGCTTGAAAAAGACCGGCTTATTGTTAGCATGAGGCACTGAGCTATCCATCAGTGGATGTCCTCTAATAAAATTCAAAACTACAAGGAAACAAAAATGCAATTATGAATTTACGAATGATGAATTTTTAAACAAGTCAGGAGGATTTCTCATTGACATCTTATTTTATGTATACATCATATATTTTTTTTGTTTAATCAGGAGTTTAATATGTATATCCTGCAAATATCGTTTTTCAGTTAGTCAGCAACTGCTAACCTCAAGATGCAAAGATTGCCCCTCCGTTAAATGTGCATTTATAAAAAATATTTATGTTCTGCAAAACCTCCACAATACCTGTGTCAGGTAGTGTTTGAGTATCATTGACACACTGTCCTGGCCTGGGTTCCGGAACCTTGCTGCTTAGCACAGGCAGCCATGCTGATGATGAAGTAGCTTGCTCTTTAAACTTTCCATTAAACGTTTCCTGCACATCGTTAATGTCAAAAGTACAAATTGCTGAACCCATCAGCCCATTCCTAAAAAAAACCACAGATAAATGTTTTAAAAAATGATTTACCATATTACAATCAGTAGGACGAAATGAATTTAACGGTAATTACTTACATGGAAGTTGTAAAGACAGCATAAAACTTGGTGTCATTATCAGGCATCTTGTACACGCTTTCTGTAATTAGTTTACGACAGAAGATTTGGTTACAACACTTGAAGCTAGGAATGTCGAAAAATGCTAAGCAGATCAAAGCAATTCTTCTTACGGATTTCGTTAAAATAAAATGGGAATTCGCCAGGGATGGAGCAATTCAGACGTGCTTTCAAGAAAGTTGCCCAATTCTGGTGAAGGATATTCTTTCCCCCAGTATCCATCTTGATAAGGTGAAATAAAAGTAACCGGGAAATTAGCAACTTTGTCATCAATACGTTTAAAAAAAGTATTTTGCGCTTAGAATGGGCCCATCAAATTACCTTGCAAACTCGTGCAATTCTGGAATAAACATTTTTCCCGCAATTAATATATTCCACTGCAGTTTCCCTAAAGAAGAAAAACACGTATTCTCCGATTTCATAAGATCCCACGAAGTTTGGCTCTGGAAAGAAAAGACAATATTAAAGAAACTGAAAATTGCACACTGCTAAACAGAATATGACCAATGAGCTTCACGAGTACTTACTGTCCAACCATTTGGAATCATATTTAATCGTTCGTTTAAAGGAGTACATTCTGTGGTTTGACGATTGGTTGTACAGATCCATGCGGAAAATGACAGTGTCGGCCTTGGTGAACTCTGCCACCGTACCACTGTAGAGTGCTGGTAATGATCCAGGATTGCCCTTTTCTGAAAATTTTAAGTCGTCACATTAGTTGTCTATTATTCTGTCTTAACCGCACCTAAAAGCATGGCTCGATTTAAGTTGAATTTCAATCATGATCTACATTTCAAATAAACGTAACAGCTCACCTAAATTTACACCGAATAAGCGATTCCTTTAAATTTAACATAAATGCAACTTGGGGCTCAACTACGCTGACAATAAAATTGGACTTAAATGATGATATATGAGAAGATGCATCAAATCAACCCATAAATTACATGTTTATCTGCTCAGGCAAACTCAAATTAATGCTAAAGCTGTGTGCAGAATTTTAAAAAAATAATTTCGTCCACAGGGGAACATAATTCAAGTAAATAAACAAATTACTGAAAAGCGCAAAACTGCAAATAGAGAAACTAAGCCCATTTTATATCAACCCAATTTATATTCCCGGCTAAAAGCTACAAAAGATTCCAACACGCAGACCAAGCATGTTCAGCATACATAAGATGTTTCTAAGCCAGACATGAATCATGTGAAGTTGGCAGGACAACAAAGTAAAATAAATTTCAAATAGAACTGCCCAAAACTTAAAGCTCACAATTATCTTGTAATCTACGAAGATTCAAAGTATCGTTTTTTTAAACATATGAAGGAAATGTAGGCACCACATTTGACAAGTAAAACTTTATTTTACCAGGGGCAATTCTTCCAGTGCTATATCTCAAGCAATTGTGATAATATTTTAAAAATGCACCTAGCCCATGCTCAAGCGATGATGCAAAATCAAGGACACAAGCCACTGGTAGCAGAAACCAACTGCTAATCCTGCACAAAATTCCATGCTTTTTTCTGCGCTAGTAGTATTTCGCTCCTCGGCGCATAAAAGCCGTTGTGTCTTATAAATTTAACCAGAAATCAGGTATCGAAAGAGTATGACATTTGAAAGCTCGCAGCTACCTCATTTACTGCCACGGGAAGCCAATTATGAAAAATGGGGAACAAGTGACTAGAGATTATTGCTCGTTTGCTAAATTTTTCATTCCTCGCTGTCTTTTTAGCAATGTTTATTGTTTTGCGCATTTGATAAAGGTCGTCAAGAGATTGAAATAGGGCTTTCTGACAAACAGTAGCCAATCACAGGAAAAACAAAAACAGAAGTAACTACCAAGGGAGCTGCTTAATAGCTTGATGGAGAGAGATTGCAACTGGCAATACTTTCGCGACTTCCATGAAGCCTCGTGAGATACAAGAGTAATCAACAACTCTACTTGTTTCCTTTGACACAGTTATCTGCTTAATACGACTTTCCTTTTTCGTACACTCCGACAGAGAAAATATAGCTACGGTGGAAACCAATTTTCAAAGCTGAGTAAGGAATCAGAGACAGTTTAACTGAATATGAGATAATTCCCCGCACTTAGCACAGTGAGCAAGCACTCAGCAAATGATTCTAAACTCTTGCAAAATACGGCAGATATTTGACAAAAAACCAATGTAACTTTATTCGTCTAGAAAACCATTAGCCTATCCACATTTTTCTGTCATGTCCTAATTTCAGTAACCATGACATTTGTAAAAAAATTTTTTTTATCAGTTTTGGTTATTTCTTCAACAATGCATTTTTCAACTTAGCTCACAAATATATTTTTAAGAATAAATCATGAACAACTTTAACTAAAAAAACCTTCACTTCTTAAAAATTTTCAACGTACTTTACTGCTAATGAATCACAGTAAAATCGTTTGTTTTATATTAAAACAAAAAATACCGTCTTTAAGTTTGGCTTGACTTCATTAAACACGAAATTGAAGGTTGCAGGATACTAGTTTTAAAGGATAATTGTAAAATTAAATACTCACCAACCCATACAGCTGTTGAGTTATCGTCTGGATCAAACGGGCATTTGGCAGTTCCATCTTCAATACCAGGAACAGATTCATTTTTTGGTATGTGAGTAAGATTAGCCTAAAAAGAGAGCAAACATTTAAAAAATAATCAACATACTTGTATAAGAAAGACCTTACAACGTTTCCAGGGTTGAGAATGTAGAGTACGACATGCATAAATATGAGGTACTTACGTAGATTGCCCAGTCTTTGGGGCTGTGTGCATTGGTGCCACAAACGTAGAATCGAGTACCATCTCCCATGGGTTGAATAACTCTGATATGGTTCTTGCAATCGTAGTTCTATAAAAGAATACATCAAATTAATTTTGACTGCGGAGTTTCATTAATTTCTGGCTGTAAAAAGCCGAGACAAGAGGGGAAGAAAACAAAATTGAAGAGCAGTTTTCAGAATCACTAAACTCGGAAAAAGCGTTCGGCATGGGGCTTTTTTTTTATGCAGTTCGAAATTTATTGCCTCTCTTCCAAAAACAATTTTTATTTGGATGTTTACGCAGCCTTTTTTTTTCCATAACAAGGTTTAGGAGCTGGGATAGGGGGGTGGTGGTGGTGGAAAGAACATCAAATAAAAGCCCATAGAGGGAACCCTAACCACTTTGAAAGCAAATAAGGGAGGTCTGGCCCATTGCAGTGCATTACGGGAGATTGCAATGCCACGAGTCGTATTGATGACGCTAACAATTTTCTTGGGAAATGGGATATGTGCTTAGTTTAGCAAAAGGCATGTTGTCCCCATAAAACACGAATGTCTATAGACCCTAAACGACAGCCAAGCAGTACCCAAAGTGTCATCCTCAGCTCTATGCGTGACATTTACTTATGGGAAAATGGACGGCCATGGAGGACAGAACGATATTGACAAAGTTTGCACTTTATGCAAGCCTAGCTGAAAGCAAGATGGAGGAATCCCCCTTCAATAAGACACAATTATACCCGCTGTTGCTCTTCCTTAATGCTTTCGTGCCATTTCCTGGCAGTTACACGGGCATAACGACTGCAATGTGGGTTTTATCAAAGAAATGCATCCTTTAGGAAAGGGGGGGATGAAAAGTGTATCGATAATGCCATTTGAAAACAATGAAGAACAGGCACCACGTGTGAACACCAGTTTAAATGTGCAAAAAGCCAGCATTACACATCGTCATTTATCATTACAACTACGTTCTTTTAATTCGCGAACTTGCATTTTACTTTGGTGAATTAAGCAGCGTGTCGATTTAGATTTTAACGCATGCCATTAAATGGAAAGTTCACGAAAAAGCCATGCATTAAGAGTGTATATGGCAGTATTTGCACTCAATTCTCCAACGCCAATATACACGTCGTAAACTGCATTCAGCAGTGCGGCTATTACCGCAAATATGTAATAGCATTGATTTTTTGTTTCATGTAGAACAGAACACGAGTTTTCGTTATTGTGCTACGTACAGCACGAATGATGAAAACATTGAAATTTCATAGTGTGGAATACAATGTGAAGCCAATCTTCGTTAAATCCTTAAGGAGCACTTTAATGGTGCTTTTCATATTAATAGAAGTTTTTGAGAGTGAGGTATGTATTTCAAAATATCATCAATGGCACATTTCTTGAGAAACCGGGCTGCATTACTTCTGACTCCTTAAGTCTTTAGTATATCATTTTTTATTTGTTTTTCTCCGTGTATATATATATTCTTTTAATTCAACGAAAGCACTACCCATTAATTTTATGGCTTTTAATTTTCAAAAAGGGAAATGAAGACGATCCGAATGCCCAATGGGATATCGCGTGTTTATCTTTCATAATGCACATATGCTGATTCATTGAAGAGAAGAAATAGCATTTATGAATCCGCATACATATATTAGATCCGATAGCTAAATACCGCACTTCCAACACATCAAGACTCCACTCGTGTGTAGGCATGGCAAAGCAGATTAAAGACCGTATTGAAAATTGCCAAGAAAGCCTTAGAAGAAACACAGAAATATTGGCTGAAAGCATGCCATTACCAGAATGAAGTCAGTGCATTTCAAGATCAAATAAAAGATCACCGAGTATTATGTACGTTGAGCTCTTTTCTCTCTCTCTCTCCCTTTCTCGTTCCTCCATTTCGACAAAACATCGCTTTTTTTACAACAACAGTTTTCGAAGCAAACAGTTTTTTCTTTATACAAAAGAAAAAGTAATGTTGTTGGGGAAGCACGATGGATCGAATAATGGAATTTTAAGCAGCTTACAAGATACTTGAGTTACACATTACGATAATCCCAGCTGGTTTATTTCATCAGAACCTGAGAGTTTTCTCTAGGCTGCGGCATTCTCCATTGCGTCAACACGGCATCTGAATTCTTAAACTTGTTGTCCCCAAATCGCGTCTAATCAAATTGTGACAAAACCGTCATTTACAACCGCACGAACAAATCGCAAAGTATAAAAGGGTTCAGGGACTGAAACTAGTCGTTTGCCTCGTCTTCTTAATCAGGAAACAGCGGCATGGCTTTAAAGTGCAAATTGCCTTGCCAGGACATTTCACTGTGATTTACCAAAAAGGCTTTGATGAACTTTTGGAAAGCATTTACCACACACTAAAGCCATTCTGTGTGACTAAGATATTTTTTTTTGTTTCCTACCCTCAATGCCGAATAAACCAACAGCTGGATTAGGGTGAAAGCATGATTTAGAATCACTTCAAACGAGCAGGCACTACAGTGATCCATACTGCTGAAAGTACTCTTCATGTCCCACATTATACTAAAAGTATTAAATGGGTGTTGTGTTGCTCATTTTATGATTAGTCTTAGATCCCAACCATTTGTAGGTTGCTGCATACTTGTCCTTATTTGCTACAAGAAGCTGTGCACGAGCTAAACTTTCCAAAGATTTTAGTTTAGAACCTCCAGACGGCGCTTTTTGGGCGCCAAGAAAGTTCATCGTGAAATAGTGTACGTGTTGAAAAGATGGTGTTACAATGTCAATGTAAACACAAAACGAATTTGGACCAGTACACGTGTTGGAATTGTAAATTTGTCATAAAGTTTTATGAGTACATGAACATTGATGAGTTTCCATATACGAATATGCACCATATAAAACTGAAATATCATCATCAAATGGATTTTGCAATTTTAAACCAGGGTTCACACGAAAAACACATGCTATGAAAAAACAATATGACTTTTGAATAAGTTGTGAATAAAAACGCAAAATATGAAAACCACTTACCACACTTTTCCCCTTGGAAACGCAATTATGAATATTCGACGCCTCCAGTATAAGTGCATCCGTCTGCAAAACAAAAAAAACATGAAAATCGTTAGCAAAAATTGCATTCAAATAAATAAGGTACTGAGTTATAGCAAAGCTACCCTCTTTAATCGCGTTATTTTGTACGACTTTATTGCTAGGCATTATCATCCCAATATGTCGCCTGCCCCAGCTTGAATACTAGTTGGCTAAAATGCAAAGTGAATTTATGGAAATGTCAAACTAATATATGTAGGCTAGTTCAAATGAAACGACCCATCACAAACGACATTCCGGAATGACTTTCTCCCTATCTCGCCTATGCCATTTTCACAAATCTCGCAATTCAAATTGTGCGAAATGAGCGAACAGGAAGGGTGAAACCCTGCGAGCGAAACTCATTTGTTGTGGGAATACAACTCACCACATTCATAAATGAAAGAAGAAAAAAAAATATTAATGGTAAAAAATACCAGCCAGGCTTTTATTAATAAAATTCTGTCCCGAGTCTTGATGTAAAAAGTTTCAGCTTTAAAGAACCGTGGAAAATTATCCCCCTACACACATTTTCTTTCATATCATATATGTCCTAAAGCAATTTTGATATGGTACCACAGTTTCACCGTTTATGTACCCAATAAAATACCTCTTTAGTCTGGCTAATCCTTGCTTAGTTACGAATACACAAAATTAAGTTTATTTTTCCAGATCGCCATCCTTTCGTTACATATCCGGCATATAGTATGTAGGGCAGCACATATGCAATTTCCTTTTCCTTCCTTTTCGATTTTATTTATATACATAAAACGGGTTATGGGAAACGCAATTTTTTTTCCGTATTAATGATTCACCGTTGCCTGGTTAGAGATCACGGAAGGGAGAACACGAAAAATGGGAAAATTTCGAGTAAATATTGGAGAATTTCAGAATACATCATTGACAAAAGATATAAAACCTTAGGCTAAATACAGAGAAATCTGAATATAATTTATCAAATTGCAATGCTATTTTATTTCTTTTATCTATCTACTGACTAGAAATTGCTGTTAGCTTTGTAAGATTCAACGATACAATTTCAAAAATTTGATTTTCCAAATTTCAAACCTGCAGATTTTCGCAATAAATCGATCTAAATATTTGAATTACAAATGTTAGGAAGAACAAAAATACGTGGATCTATTATATTGGGACAAACAAGGGAATCAAAACAAAATAAAATGTAACTAATGGATGTTGAACACTAAATATGTATATACAGTAGAAACTCGATTATCCGGACCTCAATCATCCGGATCCTCAATTATCCGGACGACCGAAGCCAAGATTTTTTTTTTTTTTTTTTTAAGGTGTCGCAAAAAACTTGCGCCGCTAAAAACCTACGGCTACCCCCTGTAAAACATTCAATCAGACACCCCACCCCCTCTTGA
>JAQGAE010000254.1:0-44321 GCA_034696685.1 Julus scandinavius | reverse complement strand
CAAAAAATAAATAAAAATAAAATTTCAAAAATAAAAATAAAAAAAAATTTCAAAAAATAAATAAAAATAAAATTTCAAAAATAAAAATAAAATAATATTTCAAAAAATAAAAATTCCAAAAATAAAAATAAAATAAAATTCCAAAAATTAAAATAAAATAAAATTTCAAAAAATAAAAATAAAATAAAATTTCAAAAATAAAAATAAAATAAAATTTCAAAAAATAAAAATAAAATAAAATCTTGATCCTAGGCCGCGGCGGGCCCTTAAAGTCATAATGCCACCCGGGCCCCGTAGGCCCAGTCCGACACTGCTTACTACCTCTACCACTGCCTCGATTCACGACCTCTACCACTGTCTCGATTCACGATCTCTACCACTGTCTCGACTTACGACCTCTACCACTTTCTCGACTTACGACCTGTCTCGACCTGCGACCTGTCCCCTGTCTCGACTTACGACCTGTACCACTGTCTCGACTTACAGCCAGTCCCCTGTCTCGACTTACGACCTGGCCCCAACACTCAATTACATTTGTAATCTTAACTTCTGATTACCGTAATACTCAATTACATTTACACTCACTCTTTGTGAGCACATGTGTAATCGAGTACAATGTACTTTTAAGTTTTGGGTATGTTTATACTCAGTTTGTACTTTTTTACTCACTATGTTACTCGTTACTCACTCATATTATTTAATGTACTCAATTACTGCCCAACACTGTTTCATAGAGCATGTAAGATTCGCGTGACTTCCAACCTATCTAACACTGTAAAAGTTCGGCACCACTTTAGTGGTAAACCGTATACGCCTAGGATGCATTTGAAAAGCATATAGGCTCCCCTCGTTATTACATTTCCAAAATGCTTAGGGTAAATGAGGGTACTTAACGATTAGCCGTTGGATGGGTTGCGTGCGTTTTCACTTTCCGTAAAAAAACACGCATTTGCACCGATGTCCTGACAAGCGACCTTTATCTCAAACGCGTTTTCGGTGCCAGATGCAAATAACGAGCAACCCGCTTAATGAAGATGGTGATATATTATCGATTTTTGCACGAAACCCGCATTTGAGTGACGACTTACTCAACTATGTTGCTCGGGATGCTATATGGCGCGTAATTAAATCATGGCTGGGATTTGAGAGAATTAATCATATTAGTTTGCGACCATGTTTTTTTTTATTTTATTTTTTCACCGCAATCGATATTTTGCAGTGCTAAAGCTTTGGACTTTAACTTTGACATAACAGATATAAAAACCACGGTTTAGCATCTTCATATTTGCCAGTTAAACATTTTGAAGTGTGACCCTCGTAAGTCTCTAAACAATTGTAAGGAGATACAAGTTATCCAATAACAAGTTGTTGTGTTACAAATGCGTGATTTTGATTTTGGTGCAACCCTGCCTCTAGCGCCATGGACGATCAATCAAAAAATGGATTTTTTCGTTCAACTCTTGAAAATAATACCGTAATATGAATCTGATATGATGGTATTGTTCATGATGGGGGAAAAGCAGGTTTTGCCCAGCTTCTATAGTTTAATCGATTACTGGAAAGGTCGCCCAGCCAATCATTTGCCAAATAGAAGGCCAACAGTAAATGAAAAGTATATCCATGTACAGTTACCATGGTGGGGCAAAGGTATGCCGAAAATATTTCAACCGTTAATAATGGTTTTTATCGAATTGTTATTGTTATTATGATATTATGTTTAAACTTTAAAGGATGGTTAAGTCAATCAAAAGGACTTTAAGAACGAGTCTTTGGATTTCGATTAAAGCGAATGTTTAGGATGAATTGGAAATTTCGTGTTGTTAAGTGTTATAAATGGTCCTGCTCCTGTTGCAATTATTGCCCGAAAAGAGAAATTGGCGGGCAAACTAGCACAGCCCAGAGGCTAGCAGTGTTTGCCTGATTAGGGAGCGAACGGGCCCTGTTATTAAATTGGCCATTACCAAGGACGTGTATATGGGGGAAAGAAGTGGGGATCTTGGGGTCAGATTACCCTCCCCCGATATTCTAAAATTTTACAAATATCAAAATGAATCAACAAAATATAAAAGAGAAATTGCATTTTTGCAATAAAAGTGATTTTTTTCTGCTTTAAAAATGCAATTTTTTTGCATTAAAAGTGCGATTTTTCTAAGGTGAACCTGTGATTTTTCTAACGTAAAAGTGCGATTTTTCTATGGTATGACTGAGATTTTTGTAAATATATTTTTATTTTTGCAGTAAAAGGGCGAATTTTAACGTAAAATCGCAATTTTTCTGTTTTAGAAATGCAAGTATTTTGCATTAAAGGTTCAATTTTTCAAAGTTTTCAAGAGGCAATTTTTCTGCATTAATTGCGATTTCACCTGGGCCAATTCGCGGCTGCCAGGCCATACTAACATAAAATGCCATAATATTGGCGAGCCTAAATATATACCCAAAATAATCTACCCCAAGATTCTGGGCCCTATCATTCCCCCTCCTCCCAAAATATGTGAAGAATACACACTGTATCATACATCCCTTGATGATAAAGATAAGGGTGATGAAATCCAAATCTGGATATGCATTTTAATATTGCATTTGCGTAATATTTGATTTTGCCCATATTAAATGTTTCTTTCCCATTTTTTACCCAAGTAAGAATAGTCTTGACTCTGTGGCAGCCAAGTTTTTAATTTGGAATCACTATTTCACTTAAAAGAAATTCAATTTGACCATGTGATTACCCAGTAGTTTTATTTGAAATCGTTATTTCAAATAAAAGACTAGTTTGTCATAGCAAATCCATACGTTTGATTCACTGCAACCACTTGAAGATGAAAAGAATTAGAGATTACATAACGTACTTTTCCCATTCATTTTTTAGGATTTCAGATTTGCACGGTCAATGTATATCGATGAATGAAATTTCGATCTAGCTTCTGGTTGCCAACGTGATTTTTTTTTATCTTGCCAGTTTTCTTTATGAAACGACGAGGCTTTGCATTTGCTTACTTTGCATTTTATCTTTGGTTTCACTTCGCTCGCTCTGCCACTCAAAGCGCATGCCGTAACATTTTCTTATTTTTTAAAAATAACATTTTGAAATTTGTATGTATTATGCATTTTAGACGTGAAAGGGAGAGTCGGGTCGATAATTCAATCGAATTACGCATTTCTCAATGGTAATCAATTGTTCGGATTTGAACCTGGTTGCGCCACAGTGGACTCGTCCTAGACTCCAACCCTGACTCTATCCACCGTGTTTTCCCCATTTGTGCTGGTATTGTAATAGCAGAAAGACGGTTTTTTCAGCCCTGTGTTTCCAAATCGTCGGAAATAGACGTTTTTAACGAAATAATAACACTCTGATTTTAAAGTCGTTGCTATGGATTTAACCCGCGTTTAAACGCATCGTTTCTTCCAGAATTTGCTTTTTAGGTAAGTTGGCATATTAAGTGGTTTTGTTTGCTCGGGTGTAAATAGGCCTCTAATCTAAGATTCTCTTCCATCAAACCAATATTTCGATTATTTTTTCTCATTTTTGATGACTGTCATTTTTTTCTCCCCGAGTTTTTCTCATGCTCGGTTGCACATTTTCCCTTAAATTGTGTAAGAGATCAAAATGGTTTCCATCGCCATACGCAATAGAAGTCGTATTATATTTCCCATTTTGTTTTTTATGTATATGATGAAATGTAATCGTCGATTATGTTTACAGCACCATGGTGCAACATTCCTGTGTTACCTTTTGTTCCATATGTACGTCGTGGTAAACAGTGTTGTGAAGCCCTTTTTACTGAATTACACTTATTTAACTTTGTTGGTAGTTTCATATTTCATAAATCAATTTTTTGCCTGTTTTTGAACAACTTTTTTAATGGAAATAACTAAAGAGGACAAATTAGTTACATGGCATGGACATTCAGGAGGTACATAGTGTTACTTGAATGTACAGAATTCGGAGGAATTGTGATATAATCACTTAAATTGAAATCTGAAAACTATTTTCATTATCTTCAAATTAATCATCTAGAGTTAATGTCTACTACGAGTATGATGACTCGATTGTAGTGGTTGTTTTATATGTTTAGATAATTATAGATTCCAGTTTCAGGTCTTGTTGGCCTGCAGTTTCTGCTGTATCTGATAGCTTTTAAATTTCGTTTTAATTACGAACACCATTAATTACTAAAACAACACAACTTTTGAAACAATAAAGGTTATTTTATCTAGCTATGTAGAATTTGGACCAATCAAGATCATTTAAGTACATTGCTCAGTGCTTAAAATGGATTAGTTTACTCTTTTTAGGACTAATGCGACAGCCATTATGCATTAATCGATTCAGCAGAATGACTTAATACTTTTTAAGAGGACAAATACTGGACAATGTGGACCGCGAGGCTTGTAAAGGCATAATAGACAAGGACATTGTGACATTTAAAAAAATCTGAGTTGGAAAATTACAAACCTTGCGTTTCCACATTGAACAGTACCTGAAAAATAACATTTTGATTAAATTTGTTAACATGAGAAATGAAAGATTATAAAATGTACTGTTGATACAAATATCGTTCGTTTGTGAACGTTGTTTTTCCACTAATGAATTATTTCGAATTTATCTACCGACTCGAAGAATTTTTAAATTTTTTTCATGCAATTGTGGTAAATACTGAAATACTAATCAGATGCTGTATTCCATATCTACCAAATCATTTCCATGTATATGATGTATTTTTTTTCGCGTACATCGTGTACGGGGTTTCTATTCCTCTTAAAGAGGATCCCATATTAGACGAAGTGGTTTTCGTTATTTTCTTTCACATATGAATCAAAATAATCCTGGTTTTGTTACTTCTGTTTACGACCTTTTCAAACCGAAGGAGATGTATTGAGTTAGTGTATTGTCCATTCAGTTAATTGCATGAAGAGCCTCATCAGATGCGCTTAATGGCCATTGGCCTGAAAATAATTGCATTCATAAAGTCTCTGATTCTCTACGTGTTCATTTGGTCGAAAAATGCTGCTTCTGATTTTCAAAGGGCTTTGGTTTTGGCTGATCCTTGTGGATGTATATAACTCCTCTCTAGCGAATCTTTCGCGATTATTGTAAGTTTTATTGAATACTAGTCCAGATAAAAAAAATCTAATGGCGCTCTTCTTCTTCTGCTAAAACCACTCTGGTATTTCCCCTATGATTTTCTGTATATAGAAAAGATGTTGTATTTGTTGCCCAAAAATTCCCAAAAGACAGTCTTTAAAACTGCTGTATGGGGCTTCATATATGTGGTGGTTCGAGTTGTACATAATGCAGACATCAGATGTAGTTTATGTTTTGCTGATCGATCCTGACCTTAGTAACGAAAATATATGCAAGAAACAAGCTTACTTGTATTGACTGCTCTTGCATGTGACTGTTGGGTCGATGAAAATTAACCTTTATGTAGCTGGAATAAGAGCTGGTTGTGCTATAATTTTGGGATCTTGGATTCCAGTGTTTTTCAACCGGTGTGTCGCGACAATTTTTGGCCTAGTATAGGGCTGCGTAACCTGAAAACTGTTGAATAACACTGCTTTATGAAATGTTTTGTTAACAACCTGTGTCAAATTAGAATGAAATGCATTTTTCACGAAATATAGTTTTAATAAGTAAATATGGTATATTATCGTTGTTTTTGTCGTAATTACACATTGTAATCCCCTCTCGACACTTTTAACTTAATTAACGTCATTATATCGTCGTCGTTATTAGATTGTGGTATTTACTTGGTGCCAAGGGAGAAGTTAACATACATAATGCGAAGGTATCAAGGGATATGACTTGTCGTTGATGTGCGGCTGTGTGGCTTTTTATAAGCACAAATTAATCGGCTTAAAATACGCCAAGTTATGCTTGAAATGCTATGCGTGAAGTACATATTTTTGAAATTGTGTGAACAATGTTAAGCTGCGTTGTAATTTCCATTCCAAGTCCTTTAAAGTTGTTTTTGCAATAGAATTAAAGGAGTTTTTATTTAATTTTGGCTTTTGCTTTGAATGACTTCTGTTCTGGTATTTATATATTTTTCGTTTTTTATGCTTTCAGTACGAAATGATGTTCTCCATAAGTTTCCTGCTTGTCCTCTTAAGCCTTGCAACAGTCCTGTCATCCCCCGCAACTTTATTACCCTTGGAGCGCCAAAGAAAATCCCTTCAAGAAGATATAGCATTCTTCCTGCAGGAGGACAGTGGTCACACGCCATTCAGAGAACGTCAGGATGGCTTGAAATCAGTCGCAACACAGAGGAAGAGAAGCACTTTACCTTCGGTATTTTCAGAGCGGCAGCACCTCATCGAAGCCAAAAATGCGGCGGAAGAATTTAGGAGAAAACGCGTGTCCAGCGCGGCACCTCATAGGCCCCACCGCAGTGACCAAGAGCGGTGGGATCCGTGGTTCCCTGCATTGCCACAAGACACAAAACGCTTCGAAATGGATTCGGAGCAAGAAGCCATCAACTCTGCTTTGAAGCACATGGCTTGGGAGAGGCTAAACAAGCGGCTGGTACAGTTGCACGGACAACAAGGGCCATATCTTGACCGTGGAGAACGCCGGGTACGACGCATCAAGAAAAGGGCTCCTGCCAGAACTTCTTCTGAAACCAAGAAGGAATTAGAGGCCATCCTCGCGGATGATGTCGGAGAACAGGCTAAGCATGATCCAAAGGAGAAACAGGGAAGCAACGGCAGCAAATCAGAAAGTAATGGAAAAGCTGAAGTGGCCCCGAGGCAGAATGTGCAGAAGGGACCCAAAGGTAAGCAATGGATGCCGCTGGACTCGGAGCCAACGCTACGAAGCAAGAAATCGTGGGACGAGTATTTTGGAATTGACAAACGGGATTCCAGAGCCTTGCCTGAGGCCGAAAACAATGTTGAGAATGATGAGCTTTCTGAAGATGAAGGAACTGATCAAGAGCTGAAGGATTATTTAGTGCAGTGGTATTTTAACAAGATGTTGAAGCATCTCACGCCTACCTCAGCGGAAGGCATGGCCAACGGCGAGGATCTTAAAAAGAAGAAGAAGAAAAATGCGAGATTAACGGAGGACGATATCATTATCAAGAATGCTGACGATGGCAGGAATATTGATTTGAGCGACGGAATTCCGTTTGAGGAAGTGGACGAGCGGCTGCGAATCATTGAAGACTGGCTTCTGTCGGATGCCACCCAAATAATTGAAAATGGGATGAATGGCAAGGAGAAAGAACCCAAAGGTGCTGGCACAGCCAGGGGAGAGGAGCTTGAAAATGATCTCATGGATCACTTGAAAGCTGCCTACAGCTTGGAAAAGATGCGGGATGCGCTTGCTGAATTTCAAGAAGCCTTTGATAAAATTAGGCGACAGGAGGGCGCGCTGGAAAGGGCAGCTAATGAAGAATTTGGAGACGATGCAGACAAGAAGAAGAAAAAAAAGCGAAAGAAGGTTGGAGAAACCCCGGATGGGGAAGGCGATTTTGACAAGAAAAAGAAGAAGAGCGTATCCAAGAAGAATATCGCAGATGGTAGATCCAGTAATCAAATTCCCAATGCCAAAAGTTGGACGAAAAATACAGGTAAAATTTGTTATAATTAACTTATAGTCGGTCATAAATGTTTTTTTATTGTTAATAACATTTAAATATTTTTAATTAACATTTTAAGGCTTAAGTAAAAGCGATTTAACAAATGAAGTAGCATCGCCTGTATTTGCTCCTGAACCTCAAGGTAAATATATTTGTTGTATTTTATAAAGAATTCAAACATCGCATGATGAAATGCTTATTTTATTTATTTAATTTGAATTTCCTTTTTAGGTGACCATAATCTGCCATGTCCTGTCATGACGGCCTCTTTGGGTTACTGCGAAGAACTCAGCGATGCATTAGGGGAAATGGGTCAGATGCTTGCTCGCCCATGCGTGGAGCATATGATTTGTTACACATGCGTAAGTTCATGTTGATTTTTTTTTTTTGGAATCGTTATTACAAGGCGTTTCAGAAAGTTTGTCCTAGGAAGATTCATTTAACGCTTATATCGAGAATATTACAATATCTAAGTCGCTACTTTGCAAACCAAATACAACGGCGACTACCGATTGTATATTTTTAACCACTCAACACAAAATATCTTATTTAAATATTACAGGATGACACGCCTTCGGTTTGCAACGTGGCATTTTTGAAAGATGCTTCTGAGCTTTGCGAAGACGATTTCCGTTGTCAAGCCATTGCAGGAGCCATGCGTTCAGTCTTCCTCGCCGACCACGACAAATTCCGCTTCAAGCACGAGGCCCTTTGCGACGTGGATCAATGTTTGCTACAGTTGCAGCAATGGAATTAAGTCGGCGGACAGTCGGCACAATTTCGAGGTATAGTTTCGTCACTGGCCCACCTTTGTTGATGTTTATATTCACACGTAATTCTACCAAATGGTAAGGAAGCTAAGCTTCTCGTTATATGTGCGAATTCTCGAAGATGATCAATACCTTTATGTACCCATACCGTGTTTCACACTATGGACACTATTTGTTATCATGAGCATTAAATATCAACGGCAGCTGAATTTTAGAAGCTGCATCATGATAACGCATGTATTCATTCTCAGTGTTTGATATAGACAGTTGACTGGAATATGGTCACCTTCTTGCTATATATTTATTTAACCGTGTAAATGAATGGAAATGCTGTACTACGCATTTTGTGGCTTAGGGACACTGGTCAATTCCATGTGGCTTTTATGCCTGATCGACAGCTTGTTAGTACGTCTTAGTGCATCGTTATCAATAGTTAGGAATTTTGGTAAAATGGTATAGTAACTATGTTATGTTTATTACTCTGTTCAGTATTGAGAATTAATACCACAATTTTAAGTTTCATCTCCATGGATCGCATAACGGTAAAAGTAAATCGAGTAAAAAATCAGCGGAGCAATGTATTGCACACCATATAGACAAATATTTGATCTATTTATTAAGTTTCACATTAAAATTGCAAATTTAGGAAAATGTTGAGATTTTCAGCCATATGCATATAGGGGCCATTTCTAAACAGTTTTGGGGTTTGTAACCAGATTTAGTCTTTCTCTTGTTGGGTTTTTAGTGGACATTTCTGAATCCCATTCCATCTTTTCTTCATCTTTCTTCAGTCACTGCATGTTATGCCATCTTCAACGTCTTCTTTGACTTTGTTGATTTTGGTTTACATGTGTCCAATCTTTGGGAATATCAAACGCAAAATTCAATAGTTTGAAGTTTTCCTCACTTTTTGATTTTTGTACTGCAACAACCGATAAACTGACCACTCTCTTGTTTTTCTTCCAAAGTTATGTACAGTTATTTTTCTAATTTATTTATTTTTTGCATCATCTAATTTATGAATGGATAAAGAATATAGTTGTCTGATCACGGTTTGGTTTCCCTAAAATTTGCCTCTAAAATACAAACTGAACGTTTTAACAATATTTACATCTGGCGTCGTATCCATTACTTTTCTTCTCCATATCTTCCATCTATATCTCGCCATTTAACATTTAATTAACATCGTTTATTATCACCGTCCCAAATACAGCTTTGTCCCTGGTGGATAACATAAACAGAAACATGCTGCATATCATGGCTGACCATATTTTCAATTGCGGTCATTATTAAACCATCTTAAATTTTTTGGGAAAATTGAACAAATTGTACAGTTTTAATGATAGCATTTTTATATTTTACTGAGTCTATTGAGTCGACTCTTTCCATTTCCAACATATACACGTATATTAATTGAGTGACAGGGTAGCAATTCAGGTGTTATATTATAATAATTAGCTCAGAACTACGACTTATTTGATGGTGAATTTTGGAGCAAATACACAAAAAAAAGATCAAACTCTAGATACCGTGATAATTAGTAATCATTATTGTTTATTTGTTTTATAGTGACCAGATAGTTTTACCTGTAAGCACAATTATTCGTACTGATGTAACATAGAACGGTCTTGCGTTGGATAGCAGGTGGAGATGATACACCTGAATTCTCTATATTGCATTCATTCACCGGATTAATTCAAATGTACTACAAATATAATTAAATTATACAGTATATTACAATGTTTTCATTCCATAAAAAAGTTGTATTTTTATTAATTATTGATACATTAGAATTTCATTGGAAAACCGTATGTGTTATATTTTAAACAAATAATGGATTATCGTTGCTTTAATTTATTATTAATTTATATAAAATACTGAACTGATGAAAGACCCATCTTTAGAATTTTCGCCAATGAATTTAATTTATAATGCTACACCTAATCCATTTTATGTTGATCATTTATATAGCCCTACATGAGATGTATTCAAAAAGGTGGAGATGAATTATGTTAATAATTTCAAACAATGCAAGTTTATGATAGGGTTTGTAGTATTACTTTTAAATAAAAAGCCTTATGTATGGACCAATAATCCAATGTCAAATCTATGAGAGGACATCCTTGTATTGTATGTCAAAAATAAATGATATATTAGTGTTGAAAGTTTGGATTTCATTTTTGCAAGATATTTAAATGTTCCGTTTTTATATACATTTAGATGTCTGCAAGTAAAAGGAGAATTACTAAATATTGACTTCCCCATTCAGTACTTTAGGAACGAAATTGTTAAAAAAGTGTTGGTTCACATGGATTTACTAGAGTAAGTGCAAACATGTTTGTTATTTAATTTGTTTTTATGTATTTTTGCTTTATTCTACCAATTTTATATAAATTAAGTTCAAGGTGATAGATTGATGTTTTTTACTTCTTTTAAAATATGTTCCTCAAATATTAGTCACCCTGTATGATTAAATATGAAAAGATGTTTTTCGAGTCACCCTGTACAATGAAATATGGCATTTTGTTTTTGAGTCACCCTGTACGATTTTATACACTACGTCGCTGGGTGGCGCAGTAGTCGGCTAACAAAATCAAGATGTCCGCGTGCTGTGTTGTTGTCGTTGAATATTCGCCGTCAAAATGACTGCCAGTATGCAATAATTACAAGATATTTTTACTTTAATTTATATTAATTTTATTAATCTTAAGTTTGATCATGGCACCGATGCCAATTGACGGGCACCAGACGCCTTTGCCGCCTGGAATGCAGCCTTCAGGATCTCCTTCTGGAGGGTCGATATCCCTCTCCGTTTTGCTAGATTTTATTCTTCAAAGGACTTATCATGAACTTACTGTGCTTGCTGAATTGTAAGAACCTTTAATTATGAATGCTAAAATAATAGTTGTTTTTTCAGTTATTGCGCTTCATTTAGCTAGAAATGCGCGTGCTGATATGCCTAACGAATGGCAAAAAACTTGTCGTTCAAGAAATGAAGACCGGGCGCATACTCCTATCGCAATTGCTAGCAAATTTATTCGTATCAATAAATATAGATTTAGGGTGTTTTTTCGTATTCTTAGAGTAAAGCACTAAGAGACTATGCTTGGGAATTTAACCCTGGTCTCCAGAATGAGAGAGGTTACTACTAACCCGCCTCTAGGAGTAAAGCACATTTCAGAATAGCACACCGAGCTAGGTAGTTTAGTGGTGACGCTATCCACCTGGCAATCAGGAGACCCAGGGTCGATTCCTGATCGGGTCGGCTACCCTGGCTGTGATTTTCCGCAGTTGTTTCCAAGCAAAAGCCGGGGTAGTTCCTCTATTTGATACAATTCAGATAATGAAGTAATCAAGCTTCCGCCATGCACTCTTGATTACCTTGATTTTATTTATCAATTTAAATTTTTTTTTCCTACCTATCCTAGTATCTCCTGGTACACCTTACCCCAGTTGTATATGGACTTTTATTTGCTTAAGCAACTGGTTTTTCAACCCCAAAGTAAATTTAGCTTAAATGGTTTCAGATATTATTAAAATTTCTAAATTACTACATTGCTTCTGTATGCACTATCTTTCCTTAAATAGTATTATTGACCATTGAAGATTTTTTTTCAGTTGCTCTTAGTTTATATATAAATGTATTCTTTGTTTAAATAGAGCAATTATCTTTCCTTATACAGGTTACCACGGAAAACCGACATGGAACGAAAAATAGAAATTGTGCAATTTGCTAATCGCACACGGCAGCTTTTTGTTAGACTTCTGGCATTAGTTAAATGGGCCAACAGTGCATCTAAAGTGGATAAATGTGCTGTAAGTACCTTTGATTATTGTATGGGAAAGATGTGAACTGACTTCAGTATGCTTGAAATATGTTTTGTCTTCCTATTTAAGTCTATAATGGGATTCCTGGACAAGCAGTCCATGCTTTTCGTGGAGACAGCAGACCTAATGTCCCGAATGGCCAGAGAAGCTTTGGTGCATGCTAGACTGCCAAATTTTCAACTCCCCTGTGCTGTAGAAGTGCTTACTACAGGAAGTTATGTGAGACTACCCACTTGTATTCGTGTAAGTATTTAATAACCATTAGTCGTAAACATGAGTTTTTCAGCCAAATATATTCATGCTATTTAATTGTTTTTTTTAGGATCGCATTTTATTTCATGATCCCATTACTCCTCAAGAAAGAAATTCAACATTGCATAGACTGGAACAAATTATTCAGCACAGACTTGTAACGAGTGTTGATCTTCCTCCACAGATGCGGAATCTAAGAATAGGCAACTTATTTCGACTCATTAAACTTGCAATGCTGTAGATGTAATATTAATTGCCGCTGAAAATAATCTGATTTGAGCAAAAATGTTCTTGCCGATTTTACAGAAAATGGTCGGGTTACTTTCCATGTTGAACAAGAATTTGAGGTATCACTTACTTTGATGGGAGACACACCTAATATTCCATGGCGCCTTTTGGATATCGTTTTTCTGGTCGAAGATAAAGAGACTGGAGGTTGGTTGCTGCCCATACTGAATAAATTGAATTTAACATAGTTCATATAATGGCAATTAATTTCATATGTGACCTTAACTGCTATTGCTTCGCAAACAGACCACGCTTAAGTACTGTCATTTTTTCTCATTTGTTTTTTTCAATTGTTGTTTAGATGGGAGATCTCTTGTACATCAGTTGCAAATACGCTACATCATCGAATTGGCACAGTCACGATTGCTCGATAATCCGACACCTCTGTTTGATCTTTACAGCTGTTTACGTATCCTTTCCTAGTGTTATACGTTCTTGTCAACTGTAAATACGAACTTTTCTTCCTTAACCTAATCTTGTATTCAGATAGCTTTAGTCAAAGTCTTCAGCTGGAAGTCTTATATTCGCAAGTTTATCGACTTTGCAGAGAGCGACTCGGAGAATTTATTCGTATAGATGAATATGTTCCTGGGAAATGTCTGTCCGTGGGCTTCTGGAGGTGGGTTTTTGTGTGTGCTTAGCATTTGTAACGCCTCAAGTTCTGTACTTATAATTGGTATGCATTGTTTATTTAGAGAATTAACAGAAAAATCTGGCCTCGAATACAAGTTGTGCGTCCAGATTGACCCTCAAGATAATGGTAGACCTTTGCAGTTAATACATACACCACCTTTAACTCCGCAGGGCTCTCAAAATTCCGACCAAGCCATTAAAGTAATAGAAGTTGAAGTTTGTGGTGACTTTGAGCAGTTGGAGCTGATTAACATAGTCTCATTGCTGTAATGTTTTGTTTTTAAAGTCTGACTTGTTGTCGTTCGAGCGCTTGTTGGTTCAAACAATCTACATTCGAACAAAGCAGCGCCTGAATGAACTGAAGGAAGAAATCAAGGCTTTGCTGAAATGGGAGATTGACAGTAGGGATCATCTATTTATCATCTTATCACACGATTAGGTTTTCGGGTCAAGCAGTTTGTAAATTGTATTTGCAGGTACTGTTAGCGGGTCTCCGGCAGTGCTAAATATCCCGATTCTGCAGCCTTGCCTCCGCTCTGAACAGCTGCTAATTACGGTGGACACCCATTTGGGCACATTTTTGGCACATGTACCTCAATATGGTAATCTTATTGACTTTGATTGAACAGCACGTTACATTGTTAGTAGGATAAATAATGTAAGCTTGTTTGATGTTTTTTTTTGGCTTTAGCTCATGCTCCTTATGTCGAAGACATTAGACAAACATTGAATTCTGATCGAAGTCGTTTCTGCAAGCTGGTTTCAGAGCTGAAATTTTGGATCGTTTTACAGCGGTGTAGAAAATCGGTGCAACACTTGCCTGTTCTTTCAATCGATAAGCTGCCTATTCTGCATTCTCCGGATCATCCCATCGCCCTCTTGTCCCCACATAAGCTCTTCATGAAATTGTGCAAGCATTCTGGGTCGTTTTTGGCAAGTATTATTGTTTGTTTATCATGGCTTCTGTTGCCAGTAGTTAAATTTGACGTCAATTGGCTATTATTTCATTAAATTCCTTTAGGTAGTAGAGCTCAAAGACAAAGTTGGAAACCCATTTGAAGTGGAAGAAATCTACTATCTCCTTGCCCTTAGTGCATCGACGTACGAAGATGTTGGTTCCGAATCATTGGCAACAAACATGTCTTCAGCAAATACTTCAGGAATGGCTGCTGCGAGTCCTTCTGGAGGAACCAACATGAACATGAATGGACTCGGTTTGACTGCGCCTGCCTCTACTTCTGGAGCAGATGCCCCTGTGGCTGCCCTACCTGGCAGTGAAGTTGCTGTCAGGATCAAGCCAGACCCTGATCAAATAGATATCTTGACTCCCAGGCTTTTCTACACCGTGAGATCATTGGTGCAGTTTGACACTTTCGCCGTCACTCACGGACCTTTCACAAGAGTGGATTGTACGTAATCGACATTTAATACACATTGTCTGCTTTTCTCATTATTTAATTAATACACCTTACCGGTTTGCGAACACTTAATCATATTTTTGAAGGGTCAGGAGAGTTCAAGTTAGCAAATGTTAATGTTGTTTTATCATTACAGCTGGAGACACATCATCCGAGCTGTGCCGAACATTAATTCTAGGAAAGCGGAAATTTGGTGCTTTGGGAACATCGGGGCGGTCTGGATCAGAAATGCAACATTCTGGCCACATGGGTGGAAGCGGAATTTCTACGACGAATAAGCGTCCGAAGCATCCGGCTTATTTTTTACCCAACTTGGCACATGTTGTGGCTATGGCCGACGAACGAATCCCGTTTGCTGCTCTGGCCGAAGAGCTAACATTGCGAGGTCTCTGTCATCAAGGTCTCCAGGTTGAAGCTAGCGGGGCAGGTCTTGCACTGCGTTTGGTGCAAATGCCTCCATGCAAAGGATTAGATGTTGAGGTTACCCAAGCACTGCAGATGGCCCTTTTGGGATGCACGATTCGGATGCAAGGCAGAGTTAGTCGAACGTGGCTTGTTGAGGTAGTGCAAATAGACTTCTTTTGGATGCAATAGATGGCTGGAACCACATTTTTATTGCTTTACTTGCTTTCAGTATGCTTTCTGCAAGTGTCCTCTCGTCAGTGCCGCTGCTAAGGAACAAGGACCCCGGCGTCAAGTGTATTTTATGTATGATGTGGCAGCAGCCAGTGCTTTTGCAAAAACCGTTGACGATTTAATCGATGATTGGAATGCAATTGCATATCTTTATGGCGCAGTTCTTGGCTATGCTCAAGCCTTAAAGCAAGGTTTGTTTGACGATGTTGTTTTTAAACTTGTTTTATGTATTTTTTTTATAACCTAACAACTTATCCAAAATTTAGATTCTCATGGAAACCTAGCTACCATTGCGGATGTAAAGTCATATTCTTATAGGCGTCTTATTTTGGGCTATGGTCCAAACCGATCTAACACGGTGAGTGTTTTTTTTGTCTGTAATCTTCAATAGCGGAGTGAGTCCATTTTCAATTGATAATCGCTAAATTTGATTTGCTTTCGGCATTCCATTTAGGTCTCGGTTTCTTGGCGGTCACCCGAAAATCGTTTTAGCCTCACGTTTGGGGTGATTGGGCCAACAGCCTCTGCAGTTAATCCTCATACGTTAACAGCAGCCCAGTTGCAACACCATTTTAACCACAATAAGTCAGTACCCTCTCTGCTGCACCTCTTAAGAGACACGTATTTGCCATTGATATCGGTGGCCAAACTGACGACGTCTCCTATGCTTGCAGTTCTATATAGCGTAAGTGAATACAGTATGTTGTGATTTCATAACGTGAAAAGGAACTTGTAATTAACTCATCGATTTGAATTGCAAAATAGAGGCCGCAAGTTCCTGTGCAGACGTTTACGGTAATTCCGAGGTCGCCGAAACACTTCATCGTCTCTTACCGTAATGTGTATCCTTTTATAATTGTTCGTACCAAAAACTCGTTACCATTGAATCGTTTTTTGTGAGGTTTCTTGACAATTAGCAGATATTGCTTGGACATTCATTGTCGTGGCGATGGAGTTGTTGCCGTGAGGGATGGAGCCTATAGCTTGTTTGATAAAAGCAAAGCTATTGAGGAGTTCACTCCAACTCAAGGTCTCAAGGTAAAGCGTTTGTTATTAAAACTTTTGTGCTAAGATTGTTTTTATCGACAAAAGCCTAAGTATCAAACTTTTAAATTTGCGAAAAGTATATTCATCGATTGTGGTATTTTTTAATTTGTTTGCAGGCTTTTCTCAACAAATTTGTTGACGATTCGGTCAGCCTATTGCGGAGGCGTTCCCAGTCAGAGGACGACAACCCGCCTTCTCCGGTGTCAACCGTAGATCCCTTGGATAACTTCATGGGTGGCCACCCTAAACCTGGCTCCCCTGCCCAGCGCTCCCAGGATGTCTCCGGCCTCCGCTTTCACCATCCAGCTACTCCCTCTTCAGGGTCAAACCCCCACACCCCCGCCTCTCCACATGCATCAGTTGTTCTCCCGTTCGGTTCCTCTCCTGCTGCAGCATCTTCATTTTCATTGGCCTCTCCTCCTTCTCTACCTCATAACATTAATCCTTCCCCGTCCTTGCATATGGGAACACCTTCTCCGGGCGGGCTGCTGTCTAGCAATTCCCCTGGGAATCCCTTGCACGTTCCCTCGCCAAGTTCCTTCATGCCACAGCCATCCCCATCTGGACCCCCAGTCCACCTGCAATCTCCCGCTCCTTACGTCGGGGGATCGTCCCATTCCCACGATGCCGGCTCTCCTTACCCGAGCGGCGGCTCCAGTTCCGTGCCAGGGAACACCCAAGTGGGCACACCTGGGAGCGGTGGGTTATCAATCGCTTCACCGGCAACACAGTGGCCTGGATCACCATCTATTCCCAGACCATCTCCTGCCGGCCGGGGATTTGGCAGTGCGCAGTCCCCAGGGGGACATCCGGCACTTCACAGTCCACAGAATGTTGGCGGCGAACATGGAAAGTCAGGTATGAAACTTTTCGATTTTGCTTCTTTAGCTACTGTATGTCAACCCACAAAATATGTGCATTGGCTCATGCTTTTTTATCCAATTTCAGGTGGTAATGGCAGCGCGTCATACTATTTACGAGTTCTGCCTCAGCGCTCTTGGGCAGCCGCTGTTCCAACGTTGCTTTCAGAGGTTGCGTTTGATGCGCTCTGCACCCCGGTGACTCCGCCAGGAGCACCCATTATGCAAGGCACCTCCAACGTCCATTGTTCACCGTTGGAAAGATTTCTGGGCTGTGTGTACATCAGGCGAAACCTACAGAGATTCATTCAGTCGGAAGATTGTGTAAGATCATGCGGGGTTTAGAGTTTCAAAATTCATTTAAAAAGCCTTTGGCTTGAAATCTTTCCTGGATGCCTGGATTTAAAAGTTTCATCGCTTAAATTGGTTGAATTTTGAATGTTTTCAGCTTGCCATGGTGCCTTGTAACGAAGTGGGCATCATTGCATTCAAAGTAGAAACACTTCAGTGCCGGGTCATGCTTAATTCTGTGAATTTCCACACCATGCTGCATATTAAATTGACTCCTACAAATGGTTAAGTGAATAACAGCATTGCTCATTAATCAATTGTTTTATTAACTTGGAAATTAACGGTGTGTAATATTTACGGTATATAGAATATATGGATAAGTGGAACCTTGAAGAGATTCAAGTTCTGGAGCGATTTTTTGAAACGAAGGTATGATGTGTTCGTTGATTATTTTGCTTAAGACCCCTTGTCTTCTATTGGTTACAATTAACGAACAATTCGCTTTCTAGGTTGTGTGCAGTCCATATAAACCAAACGCCCTGTTGGCTTATGCACGGATTATTAATGCCCCGTCTCGCATTTTAAAAGACTGCATTCAAATTATTCGCTTAGAAATGGTGCGCTTTATTCTTTTATCATTTTTTTAAATTTATTTTTCGTTAAAGTACACAAGTTTAAGATATTTATTATTTGCATTTCATAGATTGGTGATCGGAACATGAAATGGGCAGTGCAGTGGTGCTTAACAATTCCACCGGCCGCACCACCGATTGCACCGGCTGGAATGGCGGCTGTTGTTATAACCAAAAACAAGCTCTTATTTTTTGTGAGTGCCAAAATTGCAAAATTGTATCTGATGAATGATGGAGGATTATTTTTTAACTTATGCCATTGTATTTCCTGAAAACAGATACAACTAACACGTATCGGACTCAGTTTTGCTCCGGGAACTGAACCTCAGACGGTTGTGCTGCCAATCGTGTATGACATTCACAATAACTCCACTCATTTGGCCGATCGCCAGCAAGGAAATATTCCCCCAACCTCTGCAACGGCAATCATAAGCAACATATTGAAACGTTTTGCAGAATTTAATCCTAAGCCAGGTATGCTAAGTTATCTTTTCAAATATTTATTGTTGTTTTTCCATATCATCAGCAAGTTGTTCATTTGTCCTTAGTGTAAATTTTGCCACACATTGGTTTGAAGACTCGTTTGAATTTTGTTTATTCTAGGAGAATGCAGCATTTTCCCAGCAGTTCGTGAACTGATGGCAAATCTTGTCATTCCTCAATAACCAATTAAATCCTTCGCTATTTTTGTTGAAAAAATACATTGGCGCTTATTATGGAAACTATAGCTTTTTATTTATTTCGTATCGTGAATACAATGAGGCGTTAAAAATTCTCGAATGTAAAATTTACCAATTTATTGGCTTCTAGCCAATTTAAAGCTTCATCCATGTTCTTCATTAAATCTTTGGAAACTTTTATACGATCTTGGGATCCTGCTTGGCATATCCGTATCAGCATTCTTAAACGCCAACGATCTTCGATTAGGCTGGGTATTCCCCACAAAATTCCTCCAGGAATTTCAGGCGTACAAGGATTTTCTGATAAAAGGCACTAAAAATTGTACTGGTTAGTGTCGGCTGTGGAAGGTAGTTAATTGGGGCAAGTGTATAAAACAGAATGGGGGACAGAATGATAGGTACATTAATCTGCCTGGCTGAGAAAATGTAGCAATGATGTGCTATGTTAGACATTGCTGGTACAGTCATAGCATTGACTTCATAATGAATAAAATCTTGTTATATTTGAATGTACTAATTTTTAATTTTTTTTATCCTCAAGTTAAAGCCTTGCATTCGATTTTATTCACATTGTTATTGCTTTTGAATTATTTACCTCACAGACTGCATAGAAATTGTGATCGGCTATCGTATGATGACACAGATCAATAGCAGAAAATTGCAGGCATCCGTTTTGCCCTCCAAACGGATTAGCGTACACTGGCAAATGTGGATTTCCCGATGTTTCTTCAAGGCTCCTAGGGTCAGTCACCAAGATACTTTCCGCATCAATCAATACGACACGTAAGTCTTGGCCACTCTGCGCAATGGCAAAATTGTCATATGTAACGTCCGTCATGTAGAAGTTGTATCCCATTGGCCTTTTAAATGTTAGTTCATCAGCTAAGTGCAGCAATTGTTTGGCGATTTTCAGGCGAGTGTAAAGTGGAGATGATTTGAAATGCCCTATTGTGGGTCCAACATACTCTTCGGCAATCACCCTGCCACACGCACCCAATAGACGAGGAAAAATGGATGAAATTGGATTAAAAATCTAAAATGAAAAAGGGTGAGTGGATTACAGATTTTCTAGATTTCAGATTGTTGGTCACAGTCTGGTTGTAAAATCTAATCCTGCACTTAATTACAACTACTGTGAGTACCCTTTGGTATAAAAAGCAATAAAATGTGCTATTTTATTGCTTGGGGTCCTCATGCTTTTAGGCTTAGTAGCCTGTATCTGTAAATGCACCCCCCTCCCCTTTCCCTCCTCCCCCTTCTTGAGTAACTACAGTTACTACATCACTGGATACAGGCTACTATGATTAAGAGCAAAAGGGCATGTGGACTCCAGGCAATAAAATAGCACATATCGAAGGGATTTCACAATGTTTAATTCAATAACCCTTATTGGGGAATGCTAGTATAGTTATGTATGCACTCCCTTTGGGCTTTTTTTTATATCAACTTATTTGCACCATCAATAGGTGGATGGACAGCTTTAGGCGGCTGCAACACCATATGTATAAAAATGTTATTCCAGCTGCGCCTTAGACTGTTCGGGTACTGTCTTTGGCCCGTAACACAGTTTCTCAACTATCTGCAGCTCAAGCTTTGTCTCAAGTTTGAGATGAAGCACATTTGGCTGTCTTGAGCTTGTCTTGGCAATTTTTCTGTGCAGCTGTGGTATGCATCTGAGTTTGCTGGTCATTCCACGCATTTGCTCTTTAAGTAATTCTTTTAAAAGAAAGGATGTTTCAGGCAGTAATTTTCACTGTTTTTTCTCATTTTTTCTTACAATCCCACAATTTAAACCCCAACAGCTTGTATAGATACAATTAATCTGTAAAATACTAAAAACTGTAATCATACTTGTAAAAAAATAGGCTCCGGATTAATGAGTAAAAATATCAACTTTGATACGAAGCTAGGATTAGTATATGGCCCATTGAATGAGGAATTACGCAAAACGCTTGTCAAAAATCTTTTTGAGCCACACTGTATAGCATCACTGGTGATGTCATACTTTGCTAAAAATGTTTTTCCATATTGCACCGAAAGTTCAAAAACCGAGGCTTGTTTATGGTGTAGATGTGAAATGATTTCTCTCATGCTCCCGGCCGTGCCCCATTTGCACTCCACGTTTGAATCCTGTCCGGCATGAAAAGTAGAAAGTTCGACGAATTTCAAACCAGCTAACCACTTGTACAAGCTGCAAACAAATTCATCTAATTTATCCAATTCCCAATTGGATGCCAGTTTTTTTAGCACTATTCTCCGATCACCCAGCTTTCCAAAATACACATTTTTAGCATTCTTGAAGGAGTAAGCGTCTAGGGAAATACTTTTCACTAGTTTTTTAAATTCGGGGCACAAATCTTCACCGTAACACGCTGGGCATTTTGACATTTCTAAAAACGCATCATCTGCGATGTCCACCTTGAAATTTGCGAATATTGAATATGTTACTATGCAAGTTATACAAATGAAAAGAGCTAAAAACAATGCTGCTGGCCTAAGCTTTCGCCTACATCTCCAAAATATAGTCAAAAATCCCATCATAAAAAGTAAACAAAAAACAAATTTCACATTGTATATGAATACTATACAGCTGATTACAGCGTGACCAGTACTTAGGGCTATACTAAAAATTTCCGCTTCCAACATGTGCTTAAGTATTTTTTTTTAAACTTATTTTCACATTCTGTGCTTTTAATTTTGAAAGTACTTTTCGTTGGTGGAATTGATTTTTCAAAAGTAAAAAATATAGGAATTTATAATGATCTTGTTTCGACAAATTGTCGCTCGGTAGCACTGTGACTAACAATGTTTTTTGGCGCGTAATTCAAATTTCCATGTGACCATGATCCTTGTAAGAAATGGCAACTGGAAAAAGCAGTTTTTTAAATAGAAAACCAAATGTATGAACACCTTGTTGATGTTTCTCTTTCTTTATAGACCAGAAGAGAAAACTAATCGTTATTGCGTGCACATGCAACCTATCGCTGATCTATTCCTAATATCACGGACGATGGCTTTTGGGAAAATACAGCTTGTTATAGGTGAGTCCCATATGGAAATTTATCCTTTTCCACCCACTTTTTGAGTAACCTTAATGAGGTCAACACATACTCCGAGCTAGGTAGGGTAGTGGTAACACACAGCCTTTCATCCGGAAGACTTGGGTTCAATTCCCGTAATAGCTACCATGACTGTAGTTACCGCAGTTTCCCCACAGTTGTTTCCAGGTAAATGCCATGATAGTTCCTCTAAAAATCGACCACGGCATCCTCCTTTCTTCAGATCTATTATAAATGACCAACAAATACAAAAACATATCCAAAAAAACTAATAACAATTGCTAGGAAGGTCCAACAATGCATGTGCGCTTAATTTAGTGAAAACCTAACCATGTCCTCCTATAACCTGCACACCACTTTCTATATGTATTATTTATTATCAAATTTATCAAACGTTATTTTAAAAGTTAAGGTCATTTATTATTCTCCATACACTTTATCCACACAATCTTTATAAATATATTTAAAGGCATCATTAAAAAAACGCAAAAAAATGAAGTAAAATAACTTGACAACTGACAAACATTAGAGTGTAACTTGATGTACAGTGCAATATCAGTTTTTAGGAGGCAGAAAATAGCTACAGAAGTTCGTATTCGTCATCAGATGTGTCAAACATCCTTTCCTTCTCAATGATCTGAAAATCTGAACGAATAATAGAAAGACGACATTAGCATTATCAAGTAGAATCACATCTTTCTTAACCAAAATTATGAAATTGAGAATCTAATCTACCTGAGCTTTTTAAATCTGAAAGGGAATAACTAGCCCCTTCTGCACCTAACCATTGCCTTTCTTGACATATTTCGAATAAAGGTGTGCTCTCCTGTTCAACAATAGTCTAGAAAACAATAGAATAACATTTTAATAATTTGAAAAACTGTTCCAAACCCAATGTAGTAGGCAATTCCAACTAGGTTCACTATCAATTAAAAAATTCTTAAATTGTATACCCTTTGCATTTGATCACACAAATTGTCGAACTCTTCTTCAGTTTCACAATAAAAGCACTTGGTCATAAAAAAATCAAAGTTAGACATTAGTAACAAAATGTATAATGTAGTTTCTTGATCCAACTATGTTGCATTGTAATTGAAAAATATAATTTCCATACCAAAGCCACTGATGGGTCAAGCATTAGAAAATCCATTCGACTGGCCACAGGGCAATGATAGCTTTCATCAGTAGTTTTGCTACACATAGGATCGGCACACCCTAAGCAAACTGCGTTTTGAACAGTGTGAGGGTCCAAATATACCAAATCATTGCCTATATAAAATACATTACAAAACAAATAGATCATGACAATGATATGAATTCCAGTTCCTGATGATGTTAATTACTAACCTACAAATCCAATAAAATAACAAGCATGATTTGGTCGGCCACCAATTAGACCCAGTGATTGTTTAAACATAAAACATTTCTGAAATCGACACAGAAAAGTTAATTAAATAAACAATCAATTCGGGATGTTCCAGGCTCTTATGTCAGTGCTATTACTTTCAATCCTTGGATATAAACTGGATTTATCTCACTAAGTCCCATGCGCAATGGCACAAATAGAAGGAGTGGTTTCCAATTGGAAGGTATTGGATTAATGCCATTAGCGTCTTGACTAGTGTGACCATTTGTTTTGTGAAGGGGTGAGCTAGCAGAGGAATGCTGCTGTCTGTGCAAAATATTCTTTGAATCACTTTTGGCGTTGGCCATTGTAGGTGGATCAATGTCATTCTTCTTGGAGTGTGCTGCATACGATTTACATTCACTTTCTATTTCAGAAATTAGATAATATTCAGTAATGCATAATTTTAAAATAAGCTTGCCAAAAGCCACGATTTGTGTGAAAGGTTCACAATTTATATAAACAATACGAACTTATTTCATTTATGATAACGGTGTTGTCCATTGCAATGTGTATGGTTATTGAACTCCAATCGTCATACACTGATAGTTTCCTGATAACATTTTGAGTAATATTTAGAAAATTTCCATCAATTTTAAATTTTCATTAATGCTATTTAGTGATATTTGAAAACCTACTTCAGTACTTGAGCTACTGTATTTGGTCCAAACCACTGTCCAACTGTCTTTCCTTCAGATTCCCCCATTTGTGCTAATTCAAAAGTCATTAAATTATACCAAATACAATTTAATTTAAATGATCATAAGTTTTTGAGAGTTGGGTGATATTTATTACTATTGCACATACCAATTTGATGAATTGAATATATGGCATGCTTCTTATCTTCAAATAACTTCAAAATGTTTGTATATTTTGAATCATTACATTTAGGAAGCCATAGCCAATCTAAGCAGAACATAATGTTATAATTAGTTAACACTGTAAGACTATTTACTAGTATTATTTTGTGTTTTGATTACCCAAAAAAACGTTGCTTTACCTCTGCCTAAATGCCTGCAAACCAAAGCCTGGGCAAGAACCATCTGACCACATCGTAACATACAACCCCAACCACTATCAGAAGTTGGCCCATTCCCACCTATTAACAAAAACAATACATGTCTTCATACAGTATAAAATAACTACGTGCATCTCTTGATAGACAGGCATGGGCAAAAATCGCACCAATTGATGGAAAATTTTTCCTGTAAGTCAACCAAATTTTTGACTTCACTTCAGCTCGTAATTCTTCCAGATCTAAATATTTGGAAAATGTTTATTAGCCAAATCCGTGCCCTATTTACAAATTATTCAAAAAGGTTGAACCATACCATATTTAGCGCTGTACTGCTTGCCTAAGATCCAAACTGGTTTGTCAGTGTTAGGGAAATCAATAGGTTCTGCTAAGCCAACTTCGTAGGTTGTGCAAGCCTCAAACATCGTAAATTTTTCCTCGTATGTGGGTTATTAATTTGGCAGTCGTATTTATTTAATACCACTTTGTTGGACATTTAAAAATGGTTTTCCTGAAAATTGAATTGATGGTGCAAATAAAAATATATCAGATCACAAAACGCTTATTATATTGAAATTATTTTTGACAAGAACAACATAAAGTCATTTCTCTCATGTAGATAAGCAGAAAAAAAAAAAAAAAACAGCATCCCCTTTGAGACACTTTCAGAAACGTAAATATGGAATGATTCTTTATCTGAATCAGTCCAGCATTTCCCCCAATAATTATTAATATCGCTGACATTTCATTTTCATGCTAAACTAATGCAGGAATTTTGGAACAAAATAAATAAAACATTCTTCAAATTTACATTTAATGCAGTGGGGTGAATCATACTTTGGATATTTACGAGGAAACTCAAAATTGGGTTGCACAATTTTCTTTATGCGGGTCGCTGACCCAAAAATACTAAACCGAAACACATATTTGTCACCTTAACAAGGTGAATACCTTACGATAATTATGCAATACATGTTTGTAGCAATTAAAACGAACTTACTTATGATTTTAACGTCTAAACTAAGGTGAAATTCAACCTGATTCTGACAATGCGAAACGAATCAGCTGACACTTGATAGCCAATCTATTGAAATCATTAACAGCTAGCGATCCTAGCGGCAGGCGTTGCTCGACTCATAAGCATTACACTTAAACTGCTTTGCGGTTTACGTAAAAGCTTTGTTACATAGATACTCGTGAGTGACGTTCACATGTTGTTTATTTACAACGGTGACGTTTTTGTTCGTAACAGCCAATGAGATTACGATAATTTCAATCGTTGCGGAATTTGAACTTTTCATAGCGCGTATTGTAGGCCTGAAGCTAATCCTAATTGTTTCAAGTTTGGAGGCTATTTCGCTTAAAATGTGTGAATCGCTAATTAACTTTTAGATGGCGGGTTTTATGCATATGAATCTATCCCCTAAGCTTTTAATCCATTTTACACCAAAAAAGAGCGACAAATAAGATTGAATCAACGAACAACGCCAACATGGCCGACAAAGTGACGTTCGCAGGTGAGAATGAAAGACCGACAGTTTACTCAGATTTAGATCATTTTGACTATATTTCTCTCAAAGAAATAAATACATAGTTCCATCAGCTATTGAAATTTAGACATTGATAATGTAGCTTTCTGATCTAAATATGTGATATGCTTATATTCATTCCAGACGTCAAAAGCGTCACTGGCACACCGATTTTATGCATTGTGGGGGCGGAATTAAAAGCCGATTCAGAATTAAGTCAGGCTTGCAAAGCTTTCGATGTTGACCTCCGGTTTTCCGAGAATGGTGAAGACTTACTGCAAGAAATTAGTGACAATTTGCAAAATGTGGGCTTCGTAGTGAAAGACTTTGAATCCACCGTCTATGCCAACATTCGCAAAGCTACGAGGAAAATTTTTGGACCGCCAGCCATACTTTACAATGTGCATAAAAAAAAGATGCTGCCGGCTCTTTTGCGCCGGAATCGGCCTTTATACTGCACTTCTATGTTGAATGTAACGGTGTGTTTTGCCGGATTCAGTCATAAAGAGCTGGTAAGTTTACTGCATGTATCGATTCAGGTTCTGTAGAGGATGTTATGTCATAATGTACACAGAGATGGAAATGCAAACTATACCCTCTACATGTTATGAGAACAGAATTATCTGACATTGGATTCTGTCAGTAATTTTAAAATGCAAAATCATAGATTTGCGCTCTGTTCTGAAATTTACCAGAGTTTACTGCACATGCGTTGTTGTCTAATTTATCCTATTAATTGATGCAAAAATCTCTCATTGCAGAACCATTTTGCAGATTTAGTTCGTCACATGGGTGGGAGTATACGAGAGAATTTTGTAAGCACACATGTAACGAGTGTAACCCATTTAGTTTCCAACGTGACTTCTGGTGACAAATATTATGTAATATATTAAAATTCCTATTGGTTTTTAAAAACATTGAAAATTAATCTGCAAAGTTTAATCTAAGAAATATCTTTATTATAGTATGCTAGGGCTCTTGGAAGGCCTGTGATGAGCCCAGCATGGATATTGAAATGTTGGGAATATAATTCAGATGCAACTTTTTCCATTACCGATCTTCCTCAGGTGAACGATTTTTATCTGGTTGTTGATTTGCATCTTGAATTTTTCTTTCAGTCGCTAAAACTCGTGTATTACACATATCTTCTAGAGTGAATACAAGTTAAAACCATTTGTGTCATGCATCATTGCGTTTTCTGGGTTTACAGCCGATGAACAAAAACACATGGAGGAACTTACAATAAGCAATGGTTATTATTGTTTAGTGTACTTTATTTTTATACTAAATATGTACTGATGAATGCACTACAAACTTTTCCCTTGTAGGAGGAAGCACTTGCTCACCAGAAGATGCTGCAGCTACTCATGTTGTTTTTGAAGAACAATCATCCTCAGATTTCCCTGATAAGAAAGGCAAATGTTCTACTGTTAAAGCAGAATGGTTTTGGGCGAGCATTCAAATGGACGTCCGCGCTGACGAGTCTTTATATCAGATGAAATCGGTAAATATTGACTTATTAGTAAATTAGCATTTAAAGAAATGGAAAAACTGTTGGACGAACTGTTATCGTTTCTCTTAAAGATGCCCGAGAATTTGACGCCGTGTGCAAGCACACCAATTTCACACTTGACACCCAATTCAAGGGCTCGCAAACGCAGGCTGAAAGAAACATTGAGTCAGCTTGCAGGTAATCTTGAGAATGAGAGTCCCGTTTGCTCCAGTGGAAATAAACAACGCCGTTCTACAGAGCTGGCAGCTATATCTCTTAGTCCATCCATTCTGGAGGCCACCATGTCTCCATCGGCTGTTCCAACGGAAGAGGGTAAAAAGATATTCACTTCTAAATGCCTGAGAAGTTCAATATTGTAGATTTAATATTTCTAAAGTCGTTTTTCATCTCATTTTAAGATACCGATATCCTAAACGAAAGTGCAAATCTCTCCTCTTCCATTGGAGGGCGCACTGCATTCGATTTGACAGCTATGTCACAGAGACAGCAAGTTTGTTACGAGTTATTCCAGACAGAAACAAATTATGTCGGAATTCTGCACACTATTGTTAAAGTCAGTTCAAAAGAGAAAGTCGTGTACGATGTTTTTATTGCAGTTTGGTTATTTTGTAGAATTAACAAATAAATGGTTTGTTGCACAGCTTATTAAAGAACCTATAGAGGATTCATCTCAGGTGGGAGGACCTTTACTTGATCCAACCGAAGTTAAAATTATTTTTGGAAATCTTCAACCTATATACGACGTGCACCGAAAGTTAAAAGATGACCTGTCTGTCTTGGTTAGCACTTGGAACGAAGATACCAGTGTGGTTGGCAAAGTTATACTAAAATATGTAAGTTACGCTTCCTCAAAAAAACCCCAAAAAAACAAAACATTTATGAGTGTTCAATTGTGTTAAAGCTTCTCTTTTATTTAATCTAGTCTCAGGATTTATTGAAGGCTTATCCACCGTTTGTGAATTTCTTTGAAAAAACTAAAGAAATGATCATGAAGTGTGATGCTGCCAAGCCACGTTTTCACGCTTTCCTTAAGGTGACACTAGATAACTTATGTGTTAAATTCTTGTTCACAGTTTGCTTCATTTATTAAAGTTGAAATCTTACCTACATTTTAGATTTGTCAAAATAAACCAGAATGTGGACGACAGAGTTTGGTTGAATTATTAATTCGTCCAGTGCAAAGGCTGCCTAGCATTTCCTTACTCTTGAATGGTAAGATTCTTCATGATTTAGAAGAAAATCCCAACTTTGCAGCGAAACGCTCATTAATGTTGGTCATCTTTGTGTTTTTAGACATACTTAAGCGAACAGCTAAAAACAATCCAGATATCGTTGCACTAGAAGAAGCCATCAAATGTGTCAAGGAAATAACAACGTAATTAATTCAGACATTTTCAAAGCTTGGGCTATCATATTTAATTATAGCATATTATTAATGTTTTCTATCTCTTCAGGCATATCAACGAAGACAAGCGACGAACTGAAGGACAAATGGCAATGTTCGGGATTGTCAATGACATCGAGAATTGCCCGGTGAGATATGCGTAACAAATATTTTGTCATTTTTTATGCTTGCAATTATGGTTTTGTATTGACTTTTGTTTTTGTATTTCAGGCTGATCTTCTCTCGGCGCAGCGTCATTTTGTTGCCAAAGCTGATGTAATCGAATTAAGTGGAGATTTAATCAGTAAAGGAGAAAATCTCACTGTGTTCTTATTTACAGATAAATTAGAGGTGAATGTGACAGGCGTATTTTAAAACTACTTCTTGTTCGGATTTTATGTTTATATTGCACACCTAATTTTAATTTGTCTCAATCGTTTAGATATGCAAACGTCGAAAATGTGCCCCTTCAACACTGATGCCAATTGGCGGAGGTAACCCAATTGCTGGGAATGCATTGGCAGTGCGAAGTCCTAGCGTGGTCAGTTTGCATACATTTAAAGTGCCTCAAAAAAACTACAAACACATTAAATTACTGCCATTATCGCATATTAAACGCGTGGTTGATGTAAAAGAGACTGACGGTAATTAGACGATATTTGATGCTAGCGTTGAAGTCAAATTCGGAATCTAAACTCTCCAGGATATTCTTTCCTTACAGATTGCCACAATGTATTTGCTTTGGTGTGCCGTTCCAACAACGAATTAAAAGAAAGTCTCCACAAATTCGCGTTTGCATCTCATGAAAGCGATGCTGCAAAGGGCGAAGAGAAATTGGGGTTCCTGCGATTACTTTGTCGTTATCTGGCCATTACTGCCTGTCATAAAGATGCAGTAAGTATTTTTTTAAATTTTCATCTTTAATGTTTTAGCTAACGTTTTCTCCACTTTCTAAAGTTTCGCCTCCTTTTTGCGTTTCAGGACAACTTTTTGACGAGCGTGGAACCCCATAGATTGAACATTATTAGCAGCGACACCACCACAAACACATTATCCAAGGCTGTAAGGTTCGTAGAGCAGTTTTCATGTTGTTTATCAAGGTTTAATTTTTACCTAAGAGCGGAGGCAGATTAAACGGATATTGTAAATAAAACTGTAAGATTTCAGATTTTAGCAAATTTTTAAAATAAATAGTAGTTTTTTAAAAAAAAAAAAAATCAAGTCTAATTATGGTTCAGTTGTTAAAATTTGGCAATGACACATGCAAAAATGGTGGTAAATTAAACTATGGGAAAGAACATTGTGGTCATTTTGCATAAAAACTTTGATAGTGAAATCGGTGATGAATATAAATTTAAGAGCTTAAAGAATTTTCCATCTTTATCACAAATATCGCTAAAGAGTGATTTCCAAAACTTCCACCAAACTTATGTTATCCTAATTTTCTTCTGAATTCATAATAGTTTTACGTGCAAAGTATATCCTTCATACAGACAATTTTAATTTTAAGCCAAAAACATATTCATGTGTAGGGGTGTCAATTTTGGACAGTCTTAAAACCAAAAACGAAATGATACAACGAACAAATTTTCATGATTTTCTAGATTTGCAAGCAAGACTTCCAAGAGGGTAGGACGGGCTTTTTCTTTTAGTAAAACTCCCCGAGGGCTGACCAGAGCAGTGTCTTCTTTCATAAGTCCAAGAGCGAGAGCCCTTGCAGATTCACCTATGTTCCAGACACCTCTTGCCACCGCTTCAAAGAGATTTCCCTGTGCCAGCGCAATGAACTTGCATGTAAGTGTTCTCCTTAGTACTTATCTAGCAACACCTGCATGTGTAGATCATAGTTAACTTTAGTCTCCTGATTCGAGCTCGTAATCAAGGCGATAGATTTATGGTAGCATTAAACCCTGTTAATTTTTAATATTGTTTTAGTACACTCATCGATTTAATCCCCCAAATTTCTCTCGTTATCTTCTTTCTTAAAGGCCATAAAAAGGCAAAGGCTTAACGACTCCCCTGTTACAAAGATGGTGAAGACATTATTCAGTGAGGTATACACATTGTAGTAGTGACTAACCCCTGTACCAAAGTTGCTCAAATGGCTTGAGCTTGAGACCAAACTGCTTCTCAAGTCCCAGTTGCATACCACAGCTGCCCAGAAAAATTTCCAAGACAGCCAAATACGAGACTGCAACTGTGGTAGGGCATCTCAAGCTTTAGCTTAAGCTTGAGATGCAGCTTAGAAGAGATAAAGCTCGAGCTTCAGTTTTTTGACCAACTGTGGTACAGGTTTAATTAGCAGAGTTAGCTTTCCCCTATCTGACGTCTTTTAAACTCGATTGCTAAATAATATTAGAAAACAATCATTTGATCAGATCAAATGTGCATCCACATTCCTAATCATGTACAAACGGTGTTTTTTTATTTTTTTATTCAAGGAAATAGAGAAAGACTCCCCTTCGCGGAGTTCGCCAGCTACCCCAAGCCTTGGAATGAAAATAAAAAGTTTCACTATAGGCCCTTCGGCATTATCTAAACGGCTGTGATCCATTCAGAAGTCCTCACAGTGATTTTATCTGCCATATATCAATACCTGTTTTGCAATTCACATTTATATTTGACACGCTTTATGTGTTTTTTTATTAGTTCGGTAACGTGCTGGTTTTGTTATTACTGATCATTGCAGCATAACTGAATTTAAACTATCATTAATTTTAGACAATGTTGTTTTTGTTTGTTCATATTGTCATTAGATGGCGCTTGTGTACTCAAAGCCTTCTGTGGTTTAAAGTTTAAAAATACACACGTGTTAGATCAAGGGTCGCTATTTTGAAAAACAAGAATTTAATATATGAAATGACCCACTTTAAACACTTCTTAAATTAATTATTCGTCGGCCATTGCATTTGTGCGTGAAATATCCCCGCTGCACTTTGTTTTTGGACCGGGTAAGCTTAATTATGATTACCTTTTTCTTGTAGAATAACAAATAACTTCATTTTTATTTAATTGCTAATACTATACATCTAAATATCGCTTAATAAATACATTGTAGTTTTAAGAAATTGGGAAAAGAAATATGATTATTTAATGGCTGATTCATTTAATCTAATATAATGTAATATAATTGTCTAGCTGTACTAACCCTAAAGTTAATTAACAATGGGTACCTTGAACTACCTTCGTGTTAGGTGGATGGAATGTTTATCAAAGTTATGCAAATTTTAAAAAATTTGATCGGAATTCTTATTTTCAAAATCTCGATATTTTATTGCCACCAGAAGATATGTTTCCTAAGTCCCAAATGTATTTTAATTTTTAAAAACCTTGGGAAAGTCGGGAATTTTGCCTAACATTGTGTTAAACGCCGATTTTATGCTGAAATTTCCGTTCATCAGGAAAATCTGGAAACATGTTTTGGAATTGGCGGTAAGATAGGTGCTTGAAAATTTATAAGATAGGCCTTGGTATGTTCCAAAAAATTATAAAGGTCTATGAGTGAGGGGTGAGGGGGGGAAGAAAGGGGGGTGTCTGGGATAAAATTGACACCATGTGAACAGGGACTGGGGGTCAATTTTTGAAGGAATTTCGGTGACATCTTTTTTTAATGGTTCCTGAGGCGCTAGTTTGAAGACCTAGAATTCTGTTTCAAATTCTTTCAACACTAGTCACAGTCTAGTGGCACAAGAACCTTTGAATTTGTTATAATGTACATATATGTGACCTTTATGGAAATGAGTCTCAATGATTGCATGGCATAAGAACTTTTTTTAGAGCTGCAACACCAATGTAACCTTACAGAAGATCTGTGAAGTTGGCCACTCGTATTGCGGTTGATTCACATTCTGTTTAAGGCCACGTTAAAATCAATGTGAATTGCACTTAGTTCTGCAATTCGCGCATAGGCCTAGTAAATAAGTAATAAATGCAAGCATGCAAATAAATCCCTTTGCTAGTAGGCTGGATGTCTCGGGAATTGAAAATTTAATTTGATCCAAAACTTGCCAAATGCAGTCTTTTTTCAGTCATTTTTGATGGAATCCGGATTGGCTAAGGGAATAGGATGCAAAGGCTAAGTCAGCTTAATAGCTAGCTTATGGTATCCACCAGTGCATTGAGTTTTCACCTGATTCTGTCAGAATATTTAAAAGGGATTTCACATTCTGTCGTCGCTGAATTCCCAGAGGAGTTCTATTCATGCATCTTGTGAATTTTGCGATATAGGATTTGTAAGTGTCCCCAACTCGATTTTTTTGTGGCATGTTGGCGTGGTTGGTTACCAACTCAATTTATTAAAATTAGCAAACTACTTTTTTTTTTGTTGGGGCCATGACTCTTATAGTGTTGAACTTTGATGTGAGGAGGGAGGAAAAATCAAAAATTGAAGCAGGTAAGTTTTAAAATGCTTAAGATGATTGAATAGGGCGAGGTTTTAAAAATTTAAAGTACATTTGGGCTAGGAGACACATTTCTTCTGGTGTCGCTTTCCACTTTCACTGACCTTTAAAAATCAATTAAACATAAAAACCAAAAACTGAAAAAGACGTCTTTTTGAATGACCCCTTATCAAATATGCTGTACAGTGGGTCAACAAAGTCTCAGAATAATTTAAAAAGCGGTTTGGATGTACAAATAAAGCGTTAACTTTATGCAATTTACTGCTAAATAAATAAATATTATTCAAGTTTATATCACGTAATTTAAAAGAGCTCCAATCGTCGTTTAAGAAATTTGAAAATGACTGACCGACTTTATGGACACCCTGCATTGTTTTTAGAACAGCATATATTTGTTGCTTAGCCACCTTATATTGAATGCAACTTTGGTAATAAGATAACGCCTATAAAAACCTAATAATGAAATTAAATATCGACAACCTGTTCCAGGCACTCCACCTATTCCAGGTTTCGTTTTGCCAGGAATGGGTGGAGCTAAAGTGTAAAATAACATCTTCTAAAATATATTCGTGGAAAATTCATCTTCAGAAAAATCGCTTTATCGTTTTATTATCAAAATCCCCACGACAAAAATAATCTAAGCCAATTTGTGTTTGGTGTACGAATTCACCAAAATGCAAGCTTTAGATTCTGAGAGGAATTTTTTCTAACAAAAATCTTATTGACAAAAATCCATCTTTATTTGGTCGTGTCTGGTATTAATATATCTGGCGAGAGGTTGGATCGAGATTACTAGAAGCGTGATGAAGCATGATATGATCTATAATTTGAACAAACCCATTTTGATTACAGCCAAATCCACCGGATATGCAGTCGGGAACTTTAATAATTTGCTACTCCATGCTGCCTTTTCTATACAGTTTCTTTACACAAGGCCGTATATGTCATCACATTTTGGAAGGGGATAAGGTCCAGAATCTTAGGGTGGACAATTTTGGGACAGTATTTATGGTACATTATTGACCCAGGTGAAATAGAAATTGCATTTTTACCTAAGAAAAATCGCACTTTTAATGCAGAAAAATTGCATTTTAGCCTTGGAAAATTAGCGTTTTCACCTTAGAAAAATAACACTTTAAATTTTAAAAGTGCAATTCTCCTTTTTATATTTTACCGATTCGGTTTGAAATTTGCAAAATTTGAATTTCGGGGCTGGGGAACTTACCCCAAAGATTCCTCTTCCCCTCATATATACGGCTTTGATCTTACGTACAGTATGAAAAATCACACTTTAAATGTAAAAGTGAAATTTCCCTTTTTATATTTTACCGATTCGGTTTGAAATTTGCAAAATTTCTTAAATTTCGGGGGAACTGATCCCCAAGATTACTCCTAATTCCTATATATACGGCCTTGATCTTACGTACAACATATGGTGCCCGATTCCTATTATACGTCAGAATTGATTGTGATCAATATATTGCTGATTAATAGTTGATGGAAAATTGAAGCCAGATGGACCGAGGGCTTGACAAAATCGTTAACTGTATTTCACCTGTTGCAGATAAGGAAAGATTGCGTAGGAAGAAGTCTTATTTTCTAAGCCTTAAATATTTATGAATGCCTAACATTTATATTACGTCGCGAATTCTGCAGAGGCAATCGCAGGAAATGCAGAGACAATATTAATAGCATTGGTTATGGGTTTACAGATATATATATATATATAAAGGAAAACGTTTGAAATATATTCCCCCAAATAACGTGTTCAGGAAATATCTTTTTCCCCTAGGAAAATTATTCTTTCAGTGTACTACACTTGTTGTTATGAAAAACAATGTTGATATTCTTCGCATTCATTTTATTTTTATATCTGGGAAGGATTCACGTCGGTGATTCGTTCGATATTTTTTTATTGCAAATAAAATAAAATACACCTAATTTTCTCCCATAAACATCCATTCACGGAAGTAATTACGCGACTTGTGTACATTAATTCACTTTTCAAATATATTCGTGGGAAGCTTGTCTTATTAGCCCAAGTCACGGAATGGATTTTTAATACATTTCGATTGATAATACCTGTATATTATATTTAGCCTAGTGATATCAATATGATTTTTAGAGTGTACATCTGGCCCCTGACCCCACTTGATATATACACTTTTAAAGTGATTTGACTAAAATTTGGGTAGGGGGATATAAAGAACAAATGGTTTTTTTGTTTGTGGGGGTGGGGGGTGGAGAAGAAGAGGGTATGAGTAAAATTTGGTGGGGGGATTATCATTACATTCCCATAAATTAATAATTTAAAACAACATACATGAATATAATATTTTCCAGATCATCATTTTTTACCTGGCTATTATATTTAATCCAGGGATATCAAAAGATTTTTGGTGTGTATATTTTAGTTTGAACTCTCACCCCTGACCCCACTTGATATGTACAATTTTGCGGAGATTTGACAACAATTTGAGTATAGGGGATATGATTAACGATTTTTTGTGACGGGTGATGTAGAGGGATATAGGTGAAATTTAGTGGGGGGGTATTATCATTGCTTTCCCATAAAGTAATAATTCAAGACAACATAAATGGATATATTTTCCAGATGATCATATCTGGTATCAAAACCTTGTATTTTGAACCCTGACCCCCACATGATAAATGCAATTGGGGAGGGGTTACGGGGTAGGGGCGAGTATGGAACTGTTGTGATAGAAGAAATGTGTTGCAAAGTAGTGTTTTTTTCTAGATTCGTTGTGGGGGGGGGGGGGGAGGGGATAAATCATTCATATCCCTTCCTTCTGGATTTTTTGTTACAATTTTTGGAAATGAGAAACACCACCATGTACGCATCGCCCTCTCGTGTTGTTTTCAGACACGCAGCCGTGCATTGGATCCATGTCGTCCGCGCACGCGCACAGTCAGATGAACGCTCCATCCCTCCTCCGCCTCTTCAGAGCAAGCATTTAAAGGGAAACACGAATAGCATGCGGGGGAAGCCACCTAGCGGGGGCGTTGCATCCCATCTCCTCGACGAGCTACAGTATCAGCATCGCGTGTGTGTGCGCTTTTTTTGTATTTTTTGTATCGTCTAGCAGTCGTTTCGGGATCGCAACGACAAGTGGTCATCCAAAGCAACGCGTGTGCCGCTGTTCTGAAAATCTGTTCGCCGACGGTGAGCCATGATCCCCGTCGGTCATCACCATCATCATCGCTGACCATCAGCGATGCTCTTCCCCTTGTGCCTTACCAACATATGCACGGGAACAGCAGCAGCAACATCTTCGCTGCTGCATCAACGGCAACAGCATCTCGGAATCGGTGAAAATTTCGCCTCGGATTCGTTGGATTTTCCACCTTTTCGATGGATACATATTCCACTCCCCTTCGGTTAAACCTTAGCCGCCCCAGTTAGCATTGACTACCGCTGAATGGCCATCATGTTTTTCTCCGACGTGTACCCTTGGCCTTTAGGGTGAAATTTTCCAAAAGAACGAATCTGTCTTCTGGGGATTATTGCTCGGGAAGGAAGGGAATTTTTCTTCCCGCAAAACTGCAAATCCAGAGTAACTACGTCCGAGAGGAGATGTAAGTATTATTTATGCTGCTTTCTAATAATGGTGATTGATGGTGATGGTAGCAGCACGGATGCTGTTTTATTTTATACGAGATCGTCTACAAATTCCGGGCTTGTAGCAGTGTGCAGTTTTTGCCAAAAATATTCCAGTTTCGTGATTTGGAAAGGCGATATTTTTTTTGTAGCTCTGTGGGTTTAATCCATTATCCGTGTATTTTTCTACGTCTAACACCGCCTTATGGCCATAAACGTATGATTCATTGTGTTCCCGGGGTGCCAACCACCATTTGATTGATCCCCATTGCGTGTTTCCGATCATTTTCCCGTTAGGTCGTGCTTTTTTGAAGGGATTTATCGATGTGATTTTTGCTAAATTTACGTTGCGTCTATTTGTGGTCGGTTGCATCAAACTACCAAACTCCAGTTAATTTAATAAGCAATGTGTGCCATGAGTGGATTTTATGAATCCTTTAAAAAAAATTTTACGATTGTTCTCCAGACATTGAGTGAAAGAAAAATACAAGTGAAAATAAAGTGGGAATAGTGGTTTTCGATTTGTTTTGTGCGATTTTGATGTATGCCAAAAGATGACACTGCAACGATACGCATAATAAAGGCGTCATCGTGTGAAAAGGGCCATCTGATGGTATAAATCAAAACCACTGTAAAAATAAAGTCTGATACAATGCCCACATATATTTTTTTTTGGAATGTGGACAGTTGTATTTCAGCTTTAAATATGTATGGGTGTTCATTAAATATCGAATATAGGGCATTTGAAGTGTGAAAACTGATTTGCAAGTGGAGAAACACGAGTGTCAGGATTAGTTTTCCATCTATTCCATCAAACTGATTGTAGATTGTGAACGATGGTACTAATTGGCAGTAATCTGGATTTGAAATTTAATACCTCTCAATACAGTTAAAATGCACTTAAATTTCATTTGTCATTAGGAAAACACATGGAATAGAATCTAAGGGACATGTTGAAATTAAGGTCTTCCGTGTGGGATAATTGCCACAGACAATATTTTCATTTGATGAGTTGCTCCCTGTTGTATTTTCAGACATTTTCTTCCAATTTGCCAAATTGAATACACGTGTGCATACATGGTTTTCCCCCTCACCACTATATTTACTAATTGCGAAACTGTTGCACGCAGGACTTGTCTACAAGGTGGATCAAAAGTATGCTCAATTTCAATTGTTCCCTGTAAAACACGTTTTTCAAATTTCTGACTAAGAGCTCTAAGAAATTTTTGAATTACAGTATAGTGTAATTTTTGCAAACTGCAATATTTTTAAATGTATGTGCCAATTGAAAGTTGAAAGTCATCGTACTCTGTCTATGGTTCATCTTTAATGTATACCTACCACACACGGTGTATTTTAGATTTGTTAGGCTGAGCTAGACGAGGTCCTATCGGTTAGCACTAATAAAATAAATGATTTTTATGGGATCTGGCAGGGAAGTGGGGCAGCGATGGCAAAGCCGAAATCTCCGAAATTGTCTTCTTGTATAAATATTGCTTCGGATCTTTTATTATATTGACAACTCCGTGCCTTAAATGTCATTTTTGGCGTGCTCGAGAAAATGCGGAGATTATCGGCTTATAAAAATCAGCATGCACGAAAAATGACGTCGAAAGGGCGTTCCCGGAATGGTACCCACGGATACGTAGCCCAAGGGGTGGGTGCGGAGTCATTGGCAAATCCTAGGAAAGAGCATCTGAAATTCAAATCAAATCCATGAAGCGACTTTTTGTTTAACCAGAGGCGTGAATGAAACCTTAATAAACTATATACTGTATGAGAGTCTTAGAGTCTTAAGTGGGGCCCATCATAAACACCTCGATTCTGATTAAAGTTTAACTATGTGCTTACGACGCTAGTACAATGCGCTGCATTATGATACTTGAAAACATTGATTTTCTCTTAAACGGGCATTCCGCATTCACATTTACTCGTCTTTTTTTTATAACCGTCTTGGGAGGAAAGGATGAACGATTCTTTAATTAAAACCCTATCATACGTTTTAAATCTACTATTATTATTTGTCGTTTAAGTCTTGAGATAAACCGTTTATGACGTATTGGACGGATCACTGTAGTACAGCTGGTAGCATTTGAAATTGACACCCGGTGTTTATTAGTGACCGGAAGTCGTGTGTGACGTTCCTAGGGAGCGTACATAAATTACGTAACCAACTAGGGGGAGGGGAGGTTAGCATTTGGTTACACATGGTTACAGAGGGGGGGGGGGTTAGGTTTGGTTACTGTTTGCTTCTACTAACATCAGCACCATCTTGTGGCAGTTTTAACAACTGAAAATACACATGTCTTAAATTGGTTGTTTGACTTCATTGAGATTTAAGGCTACTTTAAAACTTTAAAAGAAAGGCAAATTTAAAAGTTTCTGTTCCTGTTTTTAGAGATATTTATTGTCATCTTATTTTCAATTAATGTTTCTAGGATGCACAGCTTCCGTCAAATAGAGAATCAACTCAGAAGGCTCTTGTGATTGAAAATATCAATGAGTGGCTATGTCCCATTTGGCAAGAAGACGAATAAATGTTTTTTAAGGGGGATTACAACCTCATTCTCATGCTGCACGTGCTGGCAGCATGTGCAAATTAACGGGCATTTTTCAAACTTATTTATTAATTTTAAAAAAAACCGGCCAGTTCAAAGTGAAAAACAACAATATGATGCACTTGCTGATACATCAAGCTATTTTAAACAATTTTTATTTTTATTTAATCTCTTTTTGTTTGGCTATGAGTGTCGTTGCAAATTTACCCATTGAAAGGGATAGGTTTTGATCCGCCTGCATTTTTCAATTATTTCATTGTTATCAACAATCGGAGGGGGTAATTTTAAAAATGGTTACGTAATATTTGGGAAGGGGGGGTTGTGCTGTTGGTTACATTTGGTTACAGGGGGGAAGCGGGGGTCAAAAATTCAAAAAGTGGTTACGTAATTTATGTACGCTACCCTAGCCCCTGAACAAAGCCAAACACTGCTGACTTTTCGTTGCCTCTGAGCATAGGCAAACACTGCTAGCACCTCGACCTGAAGGTGAAGCATAACTTTGGCGGAAGATGGTGTCTTGTATATAAAATCAAATATAGTTGAATTGAAGAAAACTATGTCAAGCAGTTTGACTGATTGGAATGAACCTTTAGTCAAATCATTTCGAGGTTCTCGCGGTCAAGGAAAGATTCTTCTTTCCCTGTATCAAAACCCGGATGTATATATTGGCGATTCGTAAGCCTTGTCATTGCCTCCCCCGTTATGATTGATTTTCCTGCTACATGTATTCGTCTACAAACACCCTAGCAGGCCTAATTTTCATGCTCGTTGATAGAGCCAAGGGCCAGTATTTATTTGTTGGAGTACCGTGTACGCTGAATCTAAGTGCTATTCAGGAAATGTTGCTACACCTACTTTTCCATTTGTTTGTATTTTATAAATCATGTCGACCCTCAGGGGTTTCTCCAATACAGAGTGTATTAAAAGTAGATCTCCCAATTTTTAACCTTACTCCTGTTTATTGTTAAATAATTAAGTTTGCATTGGTTTATCAAGACAATTGAACGATGAAAAAGCGACGTTCACATATTTTCTCCCTTTTCATATTGATTTTACTAATTTTACAAAAATACCGGTTCCCAGACAGAAGATTCATTCTGCATGAGCTAATTTAATTTTTAGAGCAATGATTTCTGAGTACAAAAATATATTGATGGTATTGACGTTAATGAAATGACTTTATCAACAACATGGATTTTTCAATCGATATGTTACTGCTTGTATTTTCTACATCGAGATATCTTAATCCGATACAATCAAACATTTTTTTTTCTGTTTTAACTCGACGTTGGTTTGTCATGACTTATTGCTTTTTTTTGTCTAGAAAAAATTGGATGCTAGCTTACCAATTCCCAACCTTAAAGTCTGGCTTATAATAGCCAGACTTTAAGGTTTGGAATTGGAAGTGGTAAGCTATCTAAGAGATATCCTTAAAAGATTCTCATCCTTAATTCGATTTCGGTAAATTACATGGATTTAAATGCGAATGTTGAATGTCGAAACGGATTAGGTGCAAGCTTAATGAAATACGCTTTAATCCCCCACGTAAATGTGAAAAAACTTGCCATTTCAATGTTATGATTTATGATTTACAAATTCAGTTAGGGGTCATTCAAAAGAACGTCCCCGAAATTCCTTCAAAAATTGATCCTTTACAACCCCTTGTCCTCATGGAATCCATTTTAGCCCAGACCCATTTACTCCTCCTCCCTCCCCCTCATATACGTTCTCATTTTTTTAAAAAAGTAGGGTGTCCAGAAAATTTGTGGAACATACAAAGACCCATCTTATAGATTTCCAAGCACCCGCCTCGCTGCCAATTCCAGGACATTTTTTCAGATTTGTATGATTAACGGAAATTTCCTGTTCAAGAAGGGAAATTCCAGCATACAATTGTTGTTTAACACAAAATTAGGCGTAATTCCCGACTTTTCCAAGGTTTTAAAAATACAACAACGTTTGGGACTGGGGATACATTTCTTCTGGTGTTCTTTTCCCTTTTTACTGACCTTTAAAACTCAATTAAACAGAGAATTCACCATCAGTCCATCATGTCTTCCCACTGCACCCCCTGTCCACTTGCCAGCAGACCCTCTACTCCCCTCTTGAGGACGTCCTTTTTGAATGGCCCCTTAGTAGTACTTAGAAAATGTTACCAGGAGTAGGATATATGAAGGGCACATCTTCTGATAAGCTAAGTTTCAATGGAAGCATGAGTAGTTTTGAAACATCCCTAGATCTCTTTAAGTTTTTCTTCCAAATGTATCTAGGTGACGTGTGGCCAGCTTGAGTTGTTAATAGACAGGGAGTATTTACTGAAGCACACTGTAAACGTGCCCTCGTTATTCTTATTTTTTTTATCATTATTATTATCATTTGGAAAGTTCACAGGCGCCAATTTGCGACGATTTTCACTTTTCTCCTTCTCATTGTGATTTCTTTGTCCTCCCCAGGTGGTGCTAAAGCGAGTGGTAAGAACGGTTCATCGCTCGCTAATCGTCCATCCGGGGCATTTGGGCGGACAGTTTCCTCGTTAGAAAATGTCTGCCATCGCCATCCAACGGCGATGACATTTCCAGAGATGCAAGAAGACGCCATTTTGACCCGCATCGAGTCCCTCTCATAGTCTCCTAGCGAATCCAAGCCTGGTCAAGCGCTCCGGACAGCTGACAGCCCTCGCTACATTCAAAGTACCCCCATCCCTTTCCTGATGCTGCTTTTAGACACTGGGTGAAGGGCCGCGGTGGTCAGTGCGATGCTCGGCGACATCTTCGGATGTGCCTCTGACTTGAATTAAGGACTACTGGGGAGTGACGGTAATAACACCGGACATTCACACAGTGCCATCTGGCGACTTGGAACTTGTTTGGATAAGGTATTTTACACGCATATAGCATTACTAGTTTAGCTTCAGAATACTTCCAAGGTATAAATAAGGGGGAATTAATAAATTATTATTAGAAAAAGGGGTTGAGAAATAATAATCCATTTTTCAGTAATGGCACGTATCATTCAGTGCCCAATCGTGTGACTCTAGGGTGTGTCATAGACCCTGGGTTCGAAAGAGGACACAAAAATCGCTAGTAAAATTTTCGACGATGTTATTTTGCCACCCCCGGCCTCGGTCTCGTCCGTCAGTGTCCGAGCCTCTGGTCAGGCCGTGGCCATGATGAAAAAAGTGGCGAATTCGCTGAGCCGTCGCCATGGCGACGCGGGCAAAGTGGTCAAGTACACGCCCTGCTCGCGCCTGGACCTGCACGTGGCCGACGAGGACCTGGAGGAGATTGCCGTGGTGAGCAACGCCGATCCCGGGGCGGTGAAGTACGGCAGCGGCACGTGCATCACGGCGAACGGACCGCGCGTGGTGCACGGCATCATCACGTCCGAGAGGGGGCGCCTGCTGCCCGGAGAACACCTGAGCGCCAGCGGCACGCGCATCAACATGTCGTCGCCCGTGTTCCTGGGCAAGAGCAGCGAGAATGTGAAGGGCAAGTCGGTGTCCAAGCAAAGCCTGCTGGAGATGGTGAGCACAAAGTTTAATGTGGGGGGCGCTGGCGGCGGCAACGGAAGCGGGAACGCCTTCAAGAAACGCTTCTCCAAAGACTCCGTGGCCTACATCAACAGGGCGCACGTCAGCTCCGAGCAGGACGTGCGCGGAAGGGGCCCTCGGACGGCCGTCGGTGGCGCTGGCTCCGTCGGAAGTGCCGGACAGTTGGTCGGCAAGGAGGCCAGGAAGCGGGACTTTCGCTCCAAGCTGGAGAAGTGGGAGACCTCCACTTCTGGCAGCGAACGCAGCGGCTGCAAGTGGACCTTTGTCTTCGACCCCTCAGGGCGCTTGTGCTACTACTGGTCCATGGTGGTCAGCGTGGTTTTCCTCTACAACTTCTGGGCTCTCATCTACAGGTTTTCATTCCAGGTGCGTACATTTTTATCTGTTTTGAATTGGAGGGGGTGTTCCACTTTACTCCGCTTTGATCCGTTGCCATGTCTACGATGACTGTCCAACATTAAATGCCTGTTCATCTTTGTCGATTTTTACAGGAGATCAGCGGCAAGTCACTGACCGTGTGGTTCAGCCTAGATTACATGGCGGACTTTTTGTACGTCTGCGACGTGGCGTTCCATTTCCGGACTGGTTATCTGGAGGATGGCGTCCTGCAGACAGACTCCATCAAACTGCGCCAGCACTACATGAACTCCACCACGTTCTACATCGACCTGCTGTGTTTGTTGCCCCTCGACTTTCTCTACCTGTCCATCGGGTACAACTCCATCCTGCGCAGCTTTCGCCTGGTCAAGATTTACCGCTTCTGGGCGTTTCTGGACCGCACGGAGCGCCACACCAATTACCCGAACGTGTTCCGCGCCCTCTCCCTCATTCACTACCTGATGGTGATCTTCCACTGGAACGCCTGTCTCTTCCACATCATCTCGGTGAATGGCGGGTTCGGATCCCGCACCTGGGTGTACAGCGTGGACGACTCCAGAGACGATGTGCTCAGAGAGTACCTGCACGCCTTCTACTGGAGCACTCTCACCCTCACCACCATCGGTGAGCTGCCCAGGCCAAGGACCAAGGGTGAATACCTCTTCGTCATCATTCAACTCATTTTTGGATTACTGCTGTTTGCCACCGTCCTGGGTCACGTGGCCAACATCGTCACCAATGTCAGCGCGGCGCGCAAGGAGTTTCAAGGTAAAAAACAATTTTGTAAGCTACACTGAAAACTCAAAATGTGCAAAAAAGCACACCAAAATGTGTAAAAAAGTTGCGCACACATAAATGTTTAAAATCACCTATTTTTATATGTCAAAATGCACAGTAGTGTGTTGTCAAAACACATTACTGTGCATTTTGACATTCAAATGTGTCATATTGCATATAAAAATAGGTAATTTTACACATTTATGTGTGCGCAACTTT
>JAQGAE010000253.1:0-44365 GCA_034696685.1 Julus scandinavius | reverse complement strand
AGGTCAGTATGATGGATCCGATCTGACATTGTATACATAGCCTCTGTAAATTGAGGCCCGATAACTTCATAGTACCCTTATAATATCCTAACCCTAAGACCTTCAGCGGCATGATCAAATCTGGCCATTTTTCATACTTGTAACACTTCACTGCACTGCATTTTTTTGGATAGTTCCTCTCCAATCGCACGTACCCATTATCTACCGATATTCTACTCTAATAGCAGGGTCCACCCGTCATCATTATATGTACATTTTTTTTGAGAGTTGAACAATGGGTGCAGCATTTTTATTTCACTTTTTATAATGTACCCAAATTACAGAGCGAACGTGCATAGGGCTAAACCTGCAGTCATTACACCGGAATGCAGGTTCACATGTATACAAGCAAGTCACATTGAACTTAAAAAAAACTTCCCTCATTCATAAATTTAATTCTGCGAAGATTTTGAGAACAGTTGATCCAAACTATCATCTATGAACAAATTCAAAACAGTAAAACAGTTTGAACAGCTTATTTGAACCAAGTAACTTTGATACCTTACTAAAGTTTATGCCAAAAATTCTGACTGATTTGCAATACAAATTGGTTCATAACTTCAGCATTTGGCATGAACATTTGGAACAACCAAAACTTTTACTCACTCAAAACTGACCCAGGACGTTTGGGTTTATTTTTCTGCCTGGATGCTCAACATTGACTTGTTTTAAATCTTAGTAAAGACTTGGGTGTGTATATATATAGGTAAAATAAGGAGCCATGGCATGACAAGACAGCAGTATCAACAAACTTCGAAAATGTCGAAAATACACTTGAATGCAGACCCTGTTTTCGCAGAAGAATCCCATCTTTTTAACTTGAAGCTTCCATGGCCCAAATTGAGCATCACATTTTTTACCACCAATATATGAATTTGGTTGCGTCCTACAAAATGTTTAGTCATGAGATTTATTTCGGCGCCATCCCTCTTTACCATACAAAAGTCGCCAGCGACTTGGCGCCCTGGAACTGGCGCCCGCCCCTGACAAACAAGTCACCGAGCCAATATTCTGCATAATGTCATAAACAGTACTATAGCTTCTTCTTTTTCAAATTTCAAGGCTAATCTGGCGTACCGATAGCAACGGACAGTTTGTTGAGGACTATCAACGGTACGAGTACTATAAATAACGCGGATTAACATAACAAGTGGTAGCGTCCACTTTTCTCAACTTGTGGTTTTATTTCACATATCTATACGTATTCTTACCAACTTGTCCCTAGAACTGGGTCACCCCATAAACAATTTTAAAGTAATCAAATTAAGTTTTATTTATTTGTTGGTTTTTTTCAAGTTGTTTTTTTATCTCCTTGTTTTCAAAAGTGACTCCTAAAAATGTTTTCTCTCGTCCCAATTACTACTGAGATTCCAGTTGGATGCACATGTGGGACTTTGCAATACGTGAGAATTGGGGTTCTGGTCCACATTGATCCATTTTAATGTTTTACTATTTAGTTCTTTTTGAAATCAAACTTTGATTTATCGTACCAGCAAATAAGGTTAATTTTAATTCCTAGAAAGAATTCCTTTTCCCCATAATGTGTATGCCAAATATAGACAATCCAGACACTTGATGATGGTATGATGGTGACAAGTTGGGTGAAGCGTTTCAAATAACGCAATTATCAGTAATTGTTTTAAATTTAAAACCAGATATTTCCAAAATTCTTAAACATAAATCATATAAAACATTAGAAATGTCTAAAGTGCAACTTTTTGTGTACATTTTGGGTAATTAAAAAACAAAGCCAACATTACATTTTTATAACTATTAAGTTCGACTTTGTGTTTTGGCAAGTGCAGCTTTTAGTTTAAAAAAATAATAAATATTGACTGCTGCTGCATTGACTGTCTTAACGGCAACATGATATTCGTTTATTATCATATCAACCAAGATTTGATTTTTCTCACAAAATGTGACTTTTATGGGGGCCAAAGTTGTAAAGCTTTTAAAAATCTGTCCTTGCTCCGAAACCATACTTTTTCATCTGTTTTTGGGTTAGAAAAGCCGGACTTCTCAAGTTTTTGACCTAAAATCGTATAGATTTCCGCAAGTTTATATCTTTTCTTCAGAACGACCCAACGCAAATGATAAAAATCCTGTCGTACCTGACCATTTAAATCAAGCACATGTAAACTCCCTAGCGACCTTCAGGCACCCGCATAATTTTCTTGTTATTCCACCAATATTTCCTAACAATTGCAATGTTTTTCAAAGCAGTTTTTCACAATTTACATTTTCAGACCTTGGGTTATTCCTATCCGGGCCATCAGAGTGGCATTTGGGAGTTTTTCAAGCCCCCAAATCTTGCTCCATTCAATGGCCATTCGTCTCTATAATTTGCTTTAATCTCGTCCATCTCGCAAAATGTTGAACAAGAAGTTTTCTGTGGATTTTCTGCCCTCGCCGGTCGTATAAAGACCTCTCTTGGATCATGTTTGTCTTTGTAGGTGCCCCCAAGAAAAACGAAAGAAAAAAAAGGGAAGGGGGCTCATTATTGGTGAAATTCGATGCCCAAAGAACTGATGGTAATCTGAGAAAGGATGCTCCGAGGCCTTAGCTCCTCCGTTCAGGTTCCACACACTCCACCCCCAAAATGCATTTTTTTGCAATCAAAATCCCAAATAAGAGAGACCTGCATGAGAAGCCCCGAGGATTACAAGACATGCATAGTGCCAACTCTTGTGAATTCTTGAAGAGAAAAAAGACATCAGTGTTGAAAGTAACCTACCCAAAAGACCCTCTGTACAAGAAAAAAAAGTTTAATGCAGGGGTGAGGAAGGCAAAAAAAAGCACCCAAAAAGCTTTAAAAAACACAAATCCGTGAAATCGACTTAAACATAAGGAGAACTACAAGTACAGTATAGCGAAATTTAACTATGGGAGTATTAAACATCAATATCTATGATTACCCCACTTCCTCAAGTTATCCTCTTACATGAGGTACTCTGAACAAAACAAAAAATGGGTTATCCATAACTCACAGGGTCGCGCCTTATTAATTAAAAACACACTACCGAGCCTTGTTTATCTCAAGTAAAACAATCATCTCATTATGTATAATCATAAGATAAAAGAGTCAACAACAATAAACACAAAAGTTGATGCCTAGAAATTGGGAAAGATATCAGATATCCGTTAACGCCATGGAATTTATTCAAAATTAATTAATGGTGTCAAGGTTCCCCCCCACTCACGGTGAACTACATTAAACCTTTGTTAAAAACATTTCCCGATCGTTCACCACACATTATATGCAGCACGTGTTATACTAGTTGTTCGTGCCACCACTAGTTGGCAAATTTGTAGCAACAGGTCACCAACGACAAAATGGAAATTCGTGTAACAAAGAACACTGTCAGCTGACTTAGCCATTGTCAGCTATGCATTCTGTTGGCACCAAATGACAATAATTTTAGTATTCAGCGCAAATGATGTTTAGTTGACCCTAGGAAGAACAAAAGCCGCAGGTGGACATTTGATAGCAGCAGACCCCGAGCTAACACGAATATAAAAACGACCCCATGACGTCCAGGTGAACTAACACTAATAACAACAATAACAGTACGACGATGCATGTTTTTACTGGGGTAGTAACGAAATGATATACACGGGAGACCTATATATAAAAATAATAACGTGGCCGCGTGTGATCATTATATTTCACCCTTATTTCGACATTCACGAAACCTACAGTCCGTCCAAAAATTGCACATGAACGCTACCATTATCGGTTGAAAAATGCAGACTAAAATAATTACAGAGCTAGGAAAGGTACTTCTTCGTGTTTCTTCTCCCCCTTAAAAAAAACTGAAAGCTAGCTCAATTATGCCTCCTAAATATTAGGCAGACATTAGGTAGGCAAAAGACAAGAGGAGGGGTTCGAAACCAGCTTTCCTGGAGATACGGAGCAGGAACGGCTAGCTCAAGGGGGTCAACCTGACAACCTATACTTAAATAGATGGCAAATGTGGCCGCAAACGAAGAGAAAATTCCTCTAAGAGGAGAAGAAGAAAAAAACCAGAAACTTCCATGTTGGACCTACATCAAGCCAATGCGTGAGTGCATGCCACTTTATGAGCAGCAACATGGACGCCAAGTTCATCCAAAGTAGCAATTACCACCAGAGTTTAGGATCCTCTTAAATATTTTTTTCTCTCTCGTGAATCTCAATTTATTGGATGTTTCAAAAATACACATGGCATTTCACCCAATATTAAACAGCATAACGCAATGCTAGTGATTTTTATGCCAGGGAAAATGATATGCCATATAAAATCTGGCATGTCATTATCGATCCCCACAATTAACTAAACTTCCAAGCAAGTAAGAAGTGGATAAATTAACTTTATCACATATTTTGAAAATGAACCGCAGAATTTAAGCAAAACTTATTACAAGCTTCAAAACATTTCATCTCCTAAAAAGTGTTGTAGGAAACAATGTATCCCAGAAAAAAAACAGCAAAATGAGTAGAAAAACCATCTTTTCGCTCTATTTGCTTTGGTTTGGCGACCGTTTTGAACACCCCAAATGCCCAAAGATTCGAGCAATTTTTTCGAGTTATTCTGCTCTTGGCAGGACCTCTCAGCTGTGCGCCAACAATGAATCAATGGAGGATCAAAGTCTGTCGTCCAAGGCCTGCAGGGTTCCTTCTGTCCGTATTATTCTCCAGTGGCCTCTGCGTGTATTCCTTCTTCTATTGTTCGTGTTTTTCATGCATGTGGGTTTGAAAGGCGCTCCCTGCTGGTCCGTTGACATTTCATATTGTAGGAAATCTGAGAGACCTCTTTGAAGAAATCTCCAAACAAGAAACCAAAAGACTTCTCCTCTTCAGTGACATTTTCTTCTCAACAATATGAAATAATCGGACCAGAGAAAGAAGGCCCACGTCCAAAACATGTGCCGATAATCTCTTTATATTAACAACAATAACAAAACAAATTGTTGGAAAAGGTGAGGGCTAGAAGGATTGATAGGTTAATGCATCGTACACGTTTTAAACACTAAGTTTCTATAAACTAAACATCTCGAAGCTTGTATATCTATCTAACATTCGAGAGGACAGCAAGTTCACCTTGTAGTCATGGCAGAACTGCCTGAAAACAAACTTCTAAACATTATAAATTCTTCAAAAGAGATGGCATGTAGTATTCCATCTGTAAAAGTATGGCAGGCCAGGTTGATTTTAAGACACCAAATTTTCTTCCTTTTATTTGGACATCTGGAAAACCTCAATGATATGTAGGCGAACATAACTCCTGCATGTTTGGCAGCCTATTGACGTTGACTGTCACAGTTTTAAGGGTATGAAAACAGTAGGAAAAACTGTTAGCAAACGTTTTACCAGGAACATCCTGCTACGAGTATATAGGATAAGCTGTTTTGGCTTTGGAAGACAGTTATCAAAGACAGTGACCATTTCAAGATCTAAAAACCCAGATTGGAGTTGGCCTTCACAGTGAGCCAAGTAAAATACAAAAAAATGTTTAATAAATAGTAAGATATCTTCAACACTGCTTGGCAGGACTGTCCTTGTATAAATTAGATTTTTCGTACGTTCCTATTACGGATAATTACGACCTTAATAAGGCGCTGCTGTCCGACAAGCTTTGAAAATGGATAGTTTCAAATGACAACGTTCGTCATTGGTATGTGATTAATTAGTTTTCAAACTGAAGGAGTTATTGTCGGAAAGGGTTTGATTTTTTCAGATCAGACTGTCCATGAACCACGACTTCAGGCAATCATTTCCGATATACGATACTGCACATTCGTATTGAGCAATTTGGCAACTGTTTAAAGATGTCTTTTTTTCTTCGCCATGCTTATTAACCATAGTTTGAAAAAAAGGTTTTAAAGACTAGTCCAAATGGCGGACTAAAGATATAAGAAGAGGAGCAAAAAGACCAGCAATGGCGTTTCAACCCCATACATACACACACTACCCTATCTGAAAATCGTCTAAGCGTATATCCCTGCATTCTGGACGTTTAATTTTAATTACTGTTCCCAAACTGCTTGTTATGCGTTTTCGTTTAGTCACGCCTGCATCTCGGAGAGTAGGCCTTCGCAATTTGGCCTTATCTCGCATTTCCATCGCTTTAAAACTTTTTTTTAGCCAAAGAAACGAGTCAGCTAAATGGTAAAAAGAAGAACTTCAAAAAAGTTTGCCAAACTCTTGCTTGCAGGACTAGATTCAAACACGCTCATTTTGAAATTGGGCGAGAGTGCATTGACTCGTCTTGATGGACGCAATTAGCTTAATTGCGTTTCGTCAAAACCGAATACCAGAAACTTTTGAGAACAGCAACAAATGCCTCTCGTTTGGTGAGGGTTTCAAATCCAAAGTATACAACACTGTATTTCTACTAAAATCCCGTGAGGATATGGATGGAATTATAGTGTGAGTATTGAAATTCCAAAGGCATTTCTTCGAAACTGGGACAGCTTGATCTCCAATTAAACATGGACACCCTGCAGAGAGCTCTCTCAACGATTTCAAAATTAAAAAACAAATCACGTCCTAGTTTTTTTTAAGACTTCACAGCCATGCGGATTATGTTCTTGTGCTGAAAACCACACCGAACAAATAATTAACAAAATTATATTACGAATTCCCTTTTTATATGAATTATTTATGACCCATTGATTATGATCCTAAGTTGTGTTGGGTTAGTTTCAAATCAAGTGATAGTAACCAGTTAATTCCTACTTTAAAGTGGACTCTAGAAGAAAAATTTCTAGGTAAAACCCACATATTGAAGTCAACAATAACTAGGCAATATCATTTGTTGCCCGATTTAAACTATAATCCCTAAAGTTGTGATTTTAAATACAACTGTTTGGACGATAAATGTCGATTGTAGAAGTACTAAACTTGCACAACTTTTGACTAGACAAAATTGCTTTAAAAACATACTAAACTGCACAAAACTTGTGTATACAAGACAGTCTGATTAAAAGTACATGAAGATGATATGGAAATGAACCATTCTGTGGACTGTTTCTATAGGTTCTAAGATTAACAGTGCACTGGTAGAACAAGATCTGGTATTTATCCAAGGTTACAAAGACAAGACTAGTGAATTTTACATTAATTATGCAAATGATATTTTTTAGTAAACGTAAAGGACCATGGGTATATAGACCAACTTTGAGTTCTGATCAGATTCAGACATTGAGAATAACTTTTGTAACATTCAAATTCGGATAAATGGCAAATATAAAGTAAATATGCATGCTTTCTTACCTTTGTTTGCCATTGCCATAGTAATTAAACTAACGAGAAAAGTTAATAAGAAGGCCTCCTTCGGCATTTCTTCTGAAGAAGGCTGTCATGCGCGATGGTTTCTGGTACACGACGATAACATCACACGGTCCATTATCACTTCCAATATTTCTTCTAGTATGCAAAACTAACGAACTTTGTGCGAAATACAGGGGCACATTTTCACATTATCCAAAGTAATTGATCAGTAAACAACTAAACGAAAAAATTTCCTCGTTGCCTTTCAGAGACGTAGAAACTCACGTCCGACCCTTGACAGTCTTCGGTTACAATGAACTCGAACGTGCTGACCCGAAGTTCTTTTCACTGAGAGAGGCGTTCGCGAAAACGACACCAGGTGCGCTGCTTACATGATACGGATAGCCCTGCTGGTAATACGGGACATAATTTTACATTGCTCAAAATTCAATTAGATAAGATACATTTTTTTTCTCATTTAAAATACTTGCTGAAAAATGCTGATTGCATTTAGAGTGTTTCATACGGCATCCATCATTAACAAACATCATTAGTAACTGAATATTATTAATTACACAACAATAAAAAATGTGGTCTAGTGTTTATGATTTATTTAACTTTTTTAACAAACGTCTGTAGTTAAAGAGTTATGACTCCAATAGCCCAGGGGACACGAATACACGTTCACCAATACAACACACAAAAACTGCTTCCCCTGACGATCAAATACGATTAAGATTTAGTGATATTGAACTTTATAAACAAAACTTATTTGCTTCAGATCCAAATTAAGGTAGAAAAAGCATTTTGCAAAATTTTAAATGATAGGCAAATGAGCTTCAAGGATTATTTTGCGTGCTATGTGATTTTGTAAATTGTAACATAAACATAATTACAATTTGCATTTAATAAAAAAAATATGATTGTTGCATTTCATACAGAAGATACATGTAGTATTTAATAAAGCAGCTGAAAGATGTGAATCCGTGTAAAACGGGGGTTACCTGCATAAACTTATTAATATGATAGTTATATTACTAAATCTTAATCATATTTGATAGTCAGGAGAAGCAGTTTTTTTGTGTTGTATTGGTGAACGTGTATTCGTGTCCCTGGGCTATTGGCACGTAATTACAGACATGAAATTAGGCAGGCGGAGTTGTCCTCCCTCCTCACCCGTCCATTTCGGCCATTTGTGGCCTTAATTCCCATTAAAAGAGCAGGCGGCTAAAAGCGCAGGCGCCGTCATGTCGCCAAAAGGCAAAGTGGTCAGATTCTGAGCAGTTATAGTGCTTTTAGTGGACAATCAGCAAAAACTGGCAGCAGATGACATTTTTCAGTCTTTTTTCGCATATTTAGCTTTTATCCGAAACGGGATCGTCCCGTCGCCAGACTCCTCTGCAAAAACCCCCAAAACCCGAAATGGCGAAACCTTATCCCATATTACCAGTTATTGTTGAAGTTGCTTGACGCCAAGCTTCACTAAGGGAGAAAGGTTGCTCTATTCGCACTATGAGCAAAGTAGAAATTCGTTGTAGTAACCCCTAAAAGCCTTTTCACACAATTCGGTCGAAGTCTAAACAACTATTTCCTTATACAAAGTGAATAAATTACGTACAACGTGTCAAATGCCGATAAGCTGTTATGGACTGTTCAGAGACCAGATCCTTAAAAAAATGCGAAAACTTTTTTTTTTAAAAAATACTATACTTACATTAGATTTTTCGAATATCATGATTTAATTCTACATTTGAACAAAAATATTTTACAACAATAAATATACATGCGAGATAACAGTCGACAGAATTTGCACATTATGTACAAATCTGTCAACGTTAATTAATTTCGCGACATTTACAAATATAAAACATAATGCATTTAACTTTACTTTCTTTGCATGATAATAACTGAAATCGAGAATTTAATTCGGTTTTGATCACTGATAATATCTAAATCAGGTAGTAATACAATTTTGGACAACAATTTAAAAAAATGTATAACGTTAAAAATAATGTTAAATCCAATATATATATATATTATATTTATATATACAGTAAATGTGTTTATAAAGCTCTATACAGGGGAAGTTAAATATCATTTAGTTCTTTGATTGATTCAATAGTATATCTAATTATGCAGTTTCGAGTACTTTCTGATATGGTACTGCAGTTCAATGACATTTCTGAATTAACGTCATATTGGAACATAGATGGCGCAGCCAAAAATATTCGTACGCGCCATCTATTGGCCAATGAGATAGTATATTGTATTTTAAGTTGACAAAATGGTCACATTACTGTATCAAGAGAAAAATTGATAAACATTTGCTATGTGCTAAAATTTCAGAACATGAACAGTTGTTGAAATATGTATAAAAAGCTTATACTTCTGAGGTAATGCTCGTGTCGCAAGAATGCGTTAACTAGTGCACAAAATCTTAGCATAGTTGAGCATTGTCACTATTTGAATCATAATGATTGGAGCATTTATGGAGCATACCAGTTTACAAACTGATAAAGATGAGATACGAGGGCCGTTGATACACTTAATTGCAAACATGTGCGTCTTATGTGAGCATTGTGGATAGTCAAAACGTGTTCAAACTTGTTTGCTTTTGAATCGGTTAGGATTTCAACCTATAATTCCACAAGAAACTTTTCACCTTCCTTTCAAGTTGCCAGAAGGTGTTGTCCTAGACCCTGGACAACTCCCAGCGCCCGTGTCCAGACAAATTTTCACCATTAATTATTCGCCGGACAATTTTTCGCAGATAATTATTCCCCATTTAATTTTTCGCATAGGTTATTTTATCGCATAGGTCAACTCCTCGCTATACAATAATTCGCCTTACAATTGTTTGCGGGATTAGTTAGGTTAGGTTAGGTGAAATGTGTACGGATATATTTAGTTGAAAGTTTAAAGGTTCAATGTCACCTGTATGTATTAATTATTTATATAAATAATTGAACTATGCGAATAAATAATTGTGTGGCGAAGAGTTGACTTTCGAAAAAATGACCTATGCGAAGATCTGTGCACCGAATAATTGCCCACGAAGAATTATCTGGCGAACAATTGCTGGCGAACAAATGTCAGTAAATCCCCAGCGCCACCGACTACCATATGTATGTTTATGGGTGGTTGTGACTGAACAGCAAGTTCCCATCAGGTGCTCAAAGTTTTCACACTTTCCAACAAGGGAATTTGTTTCTGAGAATACTTGCCATTGGGCGCTTTTGTCGCCACTTCCACAGTGGGTATGACAGTATGGTGTCCTTTTTCATAGTTGCCCCTGTCAATGGACCATTGGCGTCTATAGAGGCGCTGTTGTCCTCTGAGGATACAAATTGCAGTCAAGCCAATCAGGATGAGCAGAACAATGCCAACGACCACTACGGAAATGTACACTGGTGTGCTCAGAAGCGTGATGACGCCACCACTTCCAAAATCCTCGTCTTCAGAGATGGCGTTTGTAATGTTGATCTTCTTTCCCATAGCATTAACTTCAAAATAGAAAAATAGCAAAAACTTTAGTTACGCAAAAGCATTAAACATTAGAGTGATACTTTCAAGCTTGATATATACCAACAAAAACATTTGAGCATTGGCCAGCAAGAAAAAAGTTTTGATCAAATGCTTTTGTTCTAAAATCTAAATTGATACATGGAAACCTTTTGACTTGCATTCCATTAGTAGTTATTCAAAAAATTTACATGTATTTGATACTCTAAAAAATTCTGTAACAAATAAGTGAATGTAGTATTTGAAAATCACATTTTTTTTTGCACATTTATAGAATTCGTTATAAATTTCTTGCTGTTTCAAACAATTATTTATAAACATGGTGAATTCTAAGGATCCTTCCACAACCAATATGTTCCAGAAGTGTGATAATTGTAATAGAAAATTTGAAAAAATAGTTTTATTTTGTTTTTATATCAGATTTTTCTAATTAGAAAAAATTTCTCGATGCGGATACATAAAAGAATCCAGCAAAAAATTCGGTTTAACACGAATTTCAAGCATAATTCCAAACTTTTAAGGCTGCTGGAGTCCAGCTGGACACCCATGATAAACATGCTTTGAAATACATTAACTTGCTTGTTTTTTGTTACAAAAATTATTATTGTGCATATACCGTACAAAACTAAACATTTCTACTAAGCAAGCAGCTAGTTGTGTGTACGAATTCGTTAGAAGCCAACCAAAGCCAGGCTTTAGTAACCATAAATTTAAAGCAATTCTTGGAAATTCCAGTCCAGAAGTTCGAGCTTTTCATCAGTTTTATTCCCATCGCATTTGACAAAGATATAGTGTACATACAGAACACTGAGAGCAGATGTGAAAATGATATTCATGAATCAGAACCGGGCGCCATGGTTCTGATCAGATGCACTTAGTCACGCTGCATTAAAAAACTCCAAAAAACGGGGGAAAAAGTAGAAAATGGTCGAATTGCCAAACACTTGCATTGTTTGAACGGCGTCCGTGTTATTGACCGGCATTAAGACATTCTGGCAGACTGATTCAGCGCTTGTATATAGGAAATTAACTTTTTAATGAACCTCCGTCGAACGCATAAACATGATCTACTCGTGGCCGGTTGTCCCATGCTTCGTTAACTTTAATGGGTAAATAAATCAAGTTTTTTGATCTCCGATTTCCGTGGTTTACGATTTAAAGCTGCATGGTGCAACCGGTCATGACACAACTGCACTGCACATTCCCTTTATACAGGACGGCGTGATGAACTTTGAATCCCTGATGGAAGAGGATAAGCTCAAATTTGATTATTTTCTTGCTTATATTGTTTCGTGAGTTTTATGGAGAAAAAAGAACAATACCAAATGGTTTGTGAAAAAAAATAAGAGTTCAACGACAATGGAGAAGCTACAGAAAGCGAAACTCCAGACATAAATAAATCCATTTTTTATCCACTAGCTAAAAACAAAACATGTTTCACCTTTTCGCACAAAATCTAATTAGTTTCTGGTGGTTGCCATGAACAACTTTAAGAGAACCTGTCCACGAATGAATTCTGCTAAAAACTTGTTGTTTTTATATCTAATTACCACAAAAAGGATGTAACTGTTGTTGAGATCCTGCTTCATTAATTTGATATCTTGGGGGATTGCACTTAGTCCAGAAATATTACAAATGGTTCTTTATTTTACCTTTTCCTAGCTCGGAAGCTGGCAACGTTGGTACCACTTGATCATTGCACATGTCACTGTCATCACAACATGCCAGCAGTGGCCATTTGTTGGAAGGCACCGCTGGTCGCATATTTTCACACAGCAATGATGTCTTCGTATCGATGCAACCCCTTATCAGAGAGTCGCTGCCATCTTTGTGATCCAAGAACTGTGTGAAGCAAATACCAGCCGTGCTACAAGTGCTCAAGCCACGACGGATGCAATCACGTGTGGTGCACGTGCATTTCAGCTCCAGTCCTGGAATGATAAAAACACATTGCAATGACTGAAATTTTAAAAAGCAAAAACAACGTCTCATAAACTGCTGATGTATATACATTGTGACCATACAGTAATCGTGGTATAATTTTGTAAAATCATTAGTTTTATTAAATATTTAATGCCAGTATGCAAGGAATTGATGTAATAAACGACGAAATAGGGAATCTCGGTTTTGGAAAATTCGCAAAAATTACTCGCACCCGGCCTAGGCGTCTGTTGGCTTTTTTGTCGTATATTTGCTTCAAATATGATATTTGTAAATGGTTCGTTAGACATGTTTAGGTCTTCTTGCGCGACAATTTGGCGGCGGCGCTCGCATCCACGGCGTCGCCATACGTCTTTGTGAAAATGACAAACAATTGGGAAGGCTGCCAAACATAGCGTTTTCTTCATATCGGTTGACAATGTTTCTACATTTTAACTATTTTCTCGTCGCTTTATCATACTCGTAGCAGTTGCATATACTGCAGTCACCACATACAGGGTGTCTAGTAAATTTCATGGAAACAATTTAAGGATTTTAAGGCTCATCCTTTAAATTTTCAAGGACCCCTTCCCTCGACTAATAACTACAATATTTTTCCAACAGTCTATAAAGCATTCTCTGGAGAATTAAAAAAAAAATGGTATACAGTCATACTACAGAAAGCTAAGGTCGCTACCTCAGAACGGACCATATACATATTCAATTAAATTCAGTACCCTACAGCCGAAGAATAAATGCCATATAACAGCACATGTACAAACAATACATAGTATAGGCTTGAATAACGATTCTTAATATTTATTTGTGTGCAATTCTAGGCACAAATCGATTTAGTCAATTTTATGGACGAATTTTTGACCAAAGAATTGAGATCTAAATATATATATAGGAATTTAGACTTGTTTAGCTACATTTTATGCTAAGATTGTAAATTGAAGCTTATCTTATACTCCAAATACCATCACCGAATCTCATGTATTTAGTGGTTTGAGTCAGTTTGTTCCGGTTAAAATATCTTCAAATTCCAATTTTATTAAGCCAGCATCAGGAAGACTAAACAAAACATGAACTTTGGTATACTTGGATTACAGTAATACCAACACTTTGGTTTTCTCAACATATATTTCAAAACTTTTAAAACATTACTTTTGGTGAAAGTACGTAAAATTCAAAGAATTGACTATCTGTTAAAACCCTCGTAATATACCAAGATGTCGTTTTAGTCAACTTTGACGGTTTGGTGACTAGTTTCAACGCGACTGAGTGGGGGTCGAGTGGGTCAGTTCGTCCATTTTCGATGGCATTTTAATGACCCTGTACTCCCTCCGAAGTCCCTCGCAGCGCATTTTTGTCCTACATGGAAATCCTCTTTGCCAAAAACTGATAAAAATCAATGCTTTTTCTTTTGGCTCTTTTCTCACAGGCAATGCACGCTCTTAATTGGTTAGGATGGTCGCAAAAACACACATTTTCAAAGAATAATTAAAGTTAATGGCAAAGATAATAAAAAAGCAATTTAATGCTGGAATATCGGCGATGGCACAACGTATTAAATTGATTTCATTTTAGTTTAGGATATTTTTTCTGATAGACGGCTTCTCTGAAGAAAAAAAAATCGAAATTTTCTTTAAATATTTAATGTATTTTTCAGAGGGCGTAAGAATTACAGAAATACTGATATGAAAACAGGTTGCAGATACCAAAAACTCACAAGTAATATGGTAACATCGATTTGCACAATTCATAGGTGGTAGCGGTCTAAGATCAAAATTCCATAATCAAGTTTTTAACTAATTTCATGTTTGTCTGTCAAACTATTATGACACATTTGCCATTAACTTCCATAGTGAAATACAGTAAATGTTTGTTTGGCGAAATCCACCATTGGTGATATTACACTCGAGCTCTAAAAAAAATACGTATTTGTATTTATTTATGTTCATCATGGATAATAAACAGGTATTCTCGCAGTAATACTGTACAAGCTAAAAGCTAACCATGTAGTTTTTAGACTGCTGCTTGAAGAGAATGTTAAATTAAATGACTGGACACCCTGTAGTAATGCTGACAAGTGGTCGCACAAGTGCTGCATCCTGGTGGTTAGTTTCGGAATTTGTGAACTGAGGCGGCAAATTCAAATTTTACAACACTAGTATATACAGTGTAATTCCCATTGTTCACACGACTGTTTGGTTGTTGGATTGTATATAGAGGTCTATCGGGAGATTGAAAATGTTTTCTCCAATGACTAAATTTCACATTTTTATAACTGCCTTAAACCAATTGGTCAAATTTAGAAAGCAAGTTTTATAATAATTCAAATAGGCCTATTGATATTGATAGATAACATTCAGAAAATGTGTGGTGATAATCAATATTTCCCTGTATCACACCGAGCTATTTGTTTACAAATACAGCTTATATAGTACACCCAATTGTGATTTTTACTTACACGATTCTGAAATAGCCCTTATATGCAACCTGAATTTCCCTTGTAGGCTTATAGCATTTACTACATTTTTCTCATGTAAGTATTAGTTTTCATCCATAATTTGGTGTTAAATATTCAAAATAAAATCGCGTTATATAATATGTATCATATCGGCACATAGACTTAGTTCAAAATTAAGCAAAATTGCTTTAAAAATGCATAATTTAAATATTTACGGATTATATGTACCTCATTTATTTTACTGAGTAAGTTTCAGAAATATATGCTAAAATTGATATTTTTATTGACGTATTTATGATAATGACATATGTACAAGCATACCAAAATTAAATTGTACATTTTTGTGTATTTATGAGAAAATATCCACAAAATGTAAAAGCAGAATTATGAATTAGTCGCAAAATTTTTAGTTGACGAATTACTTTAACAGGACCTATAGTTAGATTTGATATTTCACATTACTAACAATTAATTAATTAATCTATAGATTAATCAAAAATTACTATAGAATCATTTTCATCCATATTAGAATTTTAATTACTGCAAGCTGGCAGATTTGAAGCTAGATTTGGACATAGTTCCAATTTTTTTCTTTTTCAAAAATAACATTTTATTAAATTCTAATCGAAGTTTAATTATTACATTTTGAAAAGCAGTCGAAAACAATTTCATTTACAAATTTTAAATAATAATAAAAAAATGAGTATGAAAAAATTTTCCACAAAGAAAACAAATTCGAACGAGCTCGCGTGCCAACGTTCCAAACGAGCCGTTCTAAAAAAAAAAATGGCATTCTAGATTACCGGTGATATCACACTAGTATTATTTCCAGTCTCCACATTTCAAGTTATCCAAGTATTCAAATTCCTAAATCCGATTTTAAAACGCGACAACAAAAAATAACCCTATTTCCTTATCCCAGTTAAATAAAAGCGCATATATTCTCTATATTCGTATAAAAATCGGCGTTAATTAATTAAGTAGGTGTCCTCCATCTTTAAGAAAACAGGCCCCGATCTGCCATCTATCCATTTGCGGCAGAAAACTGAACTGACAACAACAGTAGTAGAAGTGAGTGAGTAGTCAGTACGATCATTTGGGAAGAACCAGGTCAATAATATAATTGCGGACCCATTTTTGGACGAGCATAACCATTTTCGCAAGAATTTCGAAAGCGCGACTCGAACCATGGTGAAATCCTGTGCTGCGATCCACTGTACCAATCGTCAGGGATGTGAAAAAAGCAGCGGCCATTGCGAAAGTCTTTCGTTTCATAGGTAAGCAAATTGTAGTATTAATTAAAATTGTACATAATAACAAGATGGCAACAAAAAAACACACGTAGATATATATATATATATATATATCCACGTCGAATCTTTCTCCTTCTCTCGCTGGATCAATTACGTTTCAATGAGGGAGTCTGCCTGCATTGAAGCGCCCTCTCACCGAATGCGGCAGTACTATTTCCAAGGTTCTTTCTGCGCAATTTCTGGGGGTACACGACCTGACTTCTTCTTCCGAAAGCCAAAAATCACGCCAAATATGCAGAAAAAGAACACAATTCCAATTATTTTCTGTCGAAAAAGCCATAGTGATATTCGCGTTTTGTTAGGCGTACGATAGGACCTTGGCCATTGTGACATTATATCGGTCAGTAGCCTACTTCGTCCAAACTTGGACATATGTCTACGTTTTATCGTATTCTTTTTCAATCTTGATATCGTTTCATGTATTAAGGACACGTAAAACTGTGTGAAAACGTGGACTTTGTTGTGTTATTTCCGTACTTCTATCTTGGATGCCTGTTGGGGGAATGGGGGTCGAATGACGCTTTGGAACTTCAGGAGGTGAATGATTACAGGGTGCATGAAAAATACAGCTATATGGCAAGATTGATCTTGAGCAAAGCCTTTTACAAGTACAACCAAGCATTTGTTGTAGCAGGCAACAGCTGCTTGTAATGTCAAAGTAGCAGCAGGCAATTCGCTTTTGTTAGAATAATTGTATTTAGTTCCGAGAGTGCAACAAATGCCTATATGCGCATCCCAAAACGTTGTGACAACGTTGGGTAATTTTTGTTGGTAATGTTGCAACAATAAAAATCGACATTGTATTTTATCTCTATGTGATACAAACTAATAAAAACATGGTGATTACTTGTAGAAATGCATGCAAAACGTTCAAAAATATTAAATTTGAGATGGTGACTATGTAAATGTCCTTATTAATGGTTGTGGTAGAATCGACAATTTCTGAGTTATTGCTTTTGTTCCATCTTTTTTGGTCAGTTTTCCATTGAACGACCCTGGCCGTCTGCAACAGTGGGTTGTAGCCTTACGTCGAGACCAGTGGACTCCCAACCAATATTCTGCGGTTTGTTCGGAACATTTTAAGGCCTCCGATTTCATCTACTGTCCGAACGGGAAAAAAAGAAGACTAAAACCTGAGGCGGTGCCTAGCTTCTTCAAGTACCCTCAGCCCCAGCACCATAGCCACACCAACAGTCATCACGCGGGTGCACAGAAACGCCAAATAATGGGAGCGCCACCATCGTATTCAAGCCCTATGCAAGGTACGTACTGGACATTTGTCACTATGTCTATTTTCGCCACCTGTTCATTTTTCTCCTCGCATCATCACAGTTGTTTTCATTCGTTTTTTTTGTTTTCAGAAACCGTCAGTCAATTGTTTCCCATGATTCGGCCCGATGCATTCGGCTCCCTCCCCATTTCGGACTTGGAACAATATTACGCGAACAAACGTCAAAAAGCGATGAAAGAGCAAAAAGAGTTTTTGGTACCGGCAAAAATGACGTCTTCCGAGGAGCTAAAAGCACCTCTGAAGCCGAGCCGAAGCGAGACCACTGCGAACGTTATCGGGGGGCGTCGCCACAAGCGCAAGAAGGCGAAACAAGTAGACTATGCAATAAGTTCGATACAAAACGTGATAGACGAAACGAGAAAGAGAAATTTAATAAGCGTCGAATATGCCGATTTTGTCAAGTTTTTGATTAAACCCTAAGTGTAATGTTGATTTATTCTCGTGCTGAATTGGGTTGCCGCAATACTCCTTCATTAATGTGTGACAGATTTCAACGACGATTCACTGACTTTTATAGTCTGCTAACGGTGAAGAGGATTGGCTCGTGATTTATTTTTATGAAATTGTCATTTTAGATTTTCATGTAGTTATACCGGGTAAGGCAAATGTTTGGTATACTTCTGAAACACCTTAAGCTTGAGGGTGCTAAATTAGCAGTCGTTTTTTCTTATTTTTAAAATTGAAACGATGGTGTGTTGCCAAGAACAGACTTGTGCCTCGCCCTGTATATTTTATATACTATCATTTTCAGTTTTTGTGCTTAAAAGCGGGATTTTTTGCCAACAGTTTGTTAAATGCTTTTTATAAAGTAATATTGGTTGCAGGCATCTGTGCTAAAGATTCACTATTCACAGAGATTATCCTGGCTTATGCCCACAGTGTTGACAATGATACGTCACCGCTATTTATTACAAAAGAATTGCAAGATACACTACCCTAATTAAAAAGTGAAATTTTGATATTTTGGGCGAAAAAATAAAAATGTTACAAATTTCTCTAAATTAATGATCGATCTTCAAACCTGTGAATGTTTACCTATCACAATGGAAAATAAGGCTTTGTAACCACGATGTGATGTCAGATTGCCACGCATTTATACCCACAAAGATGCTAATTTGCTATAATAAATTCTCTCAAATTGCAAATACTTAATTGTGACAATCTTAACAATGGTTATATTAAAAGTGGTGTGCATCAGAATGGAAGCATTCTGCATGAATCTCAGGTGTGTAATTACATTATATAATTAGTATTTATAAATTGCTTTACTTAAAATTTCTATAAAACTCATGGTAGCTTGTTGGTAATTAGCTTCTATCAAATAAACAAAACAAATTGCAAAAAAAAAATATTCTGTAAATAATCATTTATTAAACGAATCACATTTGAATTTTGAGAGTATTAATTTTATTTCTGTTCTGTAACCCATGTATTTTGATACTAATAAATAAAATAAGTGTAACTACAGTTTGGTTTGCATTTAATCTTCATTAATTTGCCTTATCCCAGTTGAGCATCCCCTATCGGCCTATGAGGCTATTTTTTAGTATTGTAATTGCATATTGGTAGATCTCCACATAAACCTACTACAATATTTTAGCAACGCAGCAAGAAATAACCGCTTCCAGAATAAAAGGTGTTTATGATAGAAAATTGCAACAACTATAGGGTAGCAAAAGCAAGCAACGCGTAGGGGCCTAAGGATTGAGGGGCCTTCCCGAGGGTCCCCACTGTGTAACAAGGGACCCAAAATAAACGTTGCTTATGGGCCCACAAATTGTAGATACGACACTGGATGAAAATGCCATACCAAAGGATCATACACCACCAGGGGGTGCTGAAACGACTGGGCCCGCTCAGTGTTTTGTACAAGAGTTGGATGACAATCACATTGTGGACAAAACCTTTGACAAGTTCTCCATCTCGGCCAATCCAAAAATTCCATGATGAAATTTGTTCGTTCCAATGTATTTCAATCTAGTTCAACTTACGGCACATGATAACATTTCTATGTGTTACGGCACACCATATGCTTTTAAGAAAAGATTAATCGAGGTTTAACACTGTATAATTAGTATAATGAAGGTGAGATATTTTTTTAAGCATAAAACATAATTGGAACAATATTACGCGAACAAAACGCGAAACAGGGGACCAGACTGTAGAATATTTTTCTCCAACTTTTCATGAAAATGTCATGTCCACAAAAAACACACAAAAATTAACTGCTTTTAACTTAATTTCGACTCTTTCCCATGTGTTTTTATTAGTTTATTAAAAAGAAATCTATTCCGTACACGTAATAATGATACATGCAAGTTCAACCGGTTATACTACCATGGTCAGTTCTTAAAGTCTCGTGAAACCAATGTAGCTGTCAACCACTTGTGGACAACCAGTTAGCTCCAACGTCATTATTTAGTGGTTTTTTATGATTAAAATCTCGTTTTGTAATCTTATATCGTCGCGCCCATTTTTCGAAACAGGGTCAGACAAAATTTGGTGTTGTTTCAACCATCAGTGAAGGGATCAATGCATTTGAATGGTTACGCACTTAAATTCTAGAAGCTTTTGGATCACGTATTTCACTGACATCTAACACATAAGTGTATATAAATAAGGTCTAATTTGGCAATTTAGACGTCAAACGTGGGCCAGAAAATTAATATGGTACAAACTTCTCATTACAGTCCCACGTTTACAGTGTCGAGATGTAGGGCTCCAGTATAGTCACACAAACTGATGTTTACCAGACTTAATGCCGCCAATATTCAAACGAGGATCACCACTGTCATGTACATGAATTAAGACACCCACTTATATGATGTGAAGACCAATTTTCGTCAATTAGGAACAATACTACATCAGCGTACGAGTATCAAGTAAATAGGGAAGGCAAATTAAAAAGTAATGTATTCACTATGTGAACATTTTTATTAATAAAAAGTAAATGTACTTTATAATAAATAATTGACAATATTCAAATCCCTTATTTAAAAATCTGGTATTTAAGCAATTTTTTTAAGGAAAAGAAACATTGTTTTTAATGTGATTTTAAAATATTTTGTCTTGTGAAAAATGTATGAGGAAATTTCTAAAAAAAAAAGTTGTTTTTCAAATCAGCGGGTTCGTTAAAAAAGTTGTTCAACAAATTGTATTAAGCATTTCAATGAAACTTTTCAATCAAAAACAAACAATTTTACAACAAAACAGTTTTTTTCCCCACTTTCTCATTTCTAATCATTAAGACTAGGTCCAAATATAAAAACCTGTTTTAAAATAACCAAAATTAATCAGAAAACTAGTCTTCCAACTAACTTCTAACCCCAGAGGAACCCTACAATTTATAAAATATTTCTTTGGAGTTCCAGAATAAAGATTTTTAGTAGGTACAAGCACAGTTATATAAGGTCAACCGTTTATATGACAAGGAATACCTTTACAAATTTGAAATACTCAACGATAATTCCCTTAAAATCACAGTAAAGTGGATTATCATTATAGTGTCATATCATTATCATCTTTATCAGAAACAATAGCTGAAGAACAGCTTCTAGGAATTCTGAGAATAATGTCATCAACGTTCCTCTCTCCAAACCGTTATTGCATTGGTCCAAAAATAAAAACCCATGGTGTCACAAAACCTGTCTTAAATATTAATTAGAAGAACAGCTCGTAGAAAGTCATATCAGAAAAAAATAGATTAATTTTTATAGCTTTAGGCAACTTTTTTTCAAATCTACTTTTTTAAAAATGGCATATTCAATTGGTGATACGGAAGTTGAGTGCATCTTTCATTTACTTTTGTCCACAACAATGCTTCAAGTATGAAGAAAGGTTTTTGGCCTTGCAACACATTGATAACTGTAAACTTGACCACACTCAGCAGTACGGTATAAAAGCAGCGGCTATTTCAAAGGAGAAACTTATTTCCTCAAACGGTCATCTTGATAAGTGGCAAACAGGAATTTGCCTCATATAGTAAATAACTTATCCGAAAAAAAAAACAACAACCCGCTCGACCCACACTAATAAAAACGTAAGGAACTTGTAATGACGTTAGAAAAGGGTTGACTGAAAGGTCTCTGTAATGGCCAAGGGGGGCATCGGCGAGTATGCTGACCTCTTGCATCAATATAACAGTCCCATTTGTACCTACATGAAGTTGTATGGTTATAGGGAACCCTTGTAGTTGCCATAAGAAGTTATATTTATTGAGTGATATATATATTGTATCCACTTTAAGCGTCAACAAAGCTAGTCTAGAGTATTAATTACCACGAATCAAAAATCCTGGGATATCGAACACCATTTATCAAGGCCAAAGAATTAATGCAAGATCACGTATCACTAAATTCAGTACTAGTACACTACTGTATTCTACAGCAATGTTCGGTTCTTGACTATTGGCAAGGTTATAGGACTATATCTTTTTTTGGAAAAAGAGTCAACAAATGCATCCCCAAAAATCTAATAAAAGCTTATTTTAGCAATCGTCCCAGTAGTAGCTACTTGCGTTTTAGTCCTGTACATGTCTTGGGTGGAAAAAAAAGAGGCATGGATCACAAGATCAGTAGCTATAATCCTCACTCGGAAATAGCACTCAAATGGACACTTCAAAAATCGAGGAAAAGCTCAGCTAGCACAAGATTTAACTGGCAGCATTACCTTTAAAAGTTTGATTTTAGAGGTAAAGCATATATATTGTTTGCACACATGATGTAAAAATAATTTTCTTAATAAACATTTAACAAATTGCACCACATTCCTTCTTGTATGCATCAGTCGTATTACTTCTTCAGCACAAAACATGTTTTAGGAGGAAAATAAGGAAAGTGTTGTTTTATATAGGGACCACATCACTACAGCCAGTCATTTGGACTTTCCACAGTCCACTAATCCAAAAGATCCATCAGTCATAAATAGTATATACTATGTTGGACATACTATGTATATTCATTTTAGAAAGATACGAATAGTTTGCGAAACAATTACTATTGTGATTAATATATATCTATAATCAAATGATATATTTTTAAATCAAAATTGTCAGTCTCATATATTTGTCCCTGCGTGCGCCATGCAAATATATATATATATACCCAAAAAGATATATACAGTGTATATGCAATAGCATATTCGCATTTAGCAAATCACAACATAAAAGCACATGTAGTTTAGAATAAAAATTGACAATATCGCACGTGCATGCACAGGTGAAAAAACATGATTAAAACCTAGGCCTTGACAACTGACCTTTGCGTAAGACTTCCCCCCATTGATACGTTCAGAACACATAAAAAAATATGCAGGGTCAATGTAAATAAATAAATGAAGACATTCGTTCTTACCGTGAATGGAACATATCGTTGAGGTTATCAACAAGTACAGAAAGATGATTGACTGACATAACTGTGCACGCAGCTTGTCTTCTATTTGCGTTTGCATTATTTTCACGTTTTCAGATCAACACATGGCGTGTACGAAATTCCCACGAAAACGCAGCACTCGACGACGCGTTCAGTCACCATAAATACTTCCTATTCAACTGGTTTTTAATGGCATCTGAAGGCGAGCATTTTGACGTCATCGAGTTACCATTCTGGAATGACGAACACACGATGGGGGTAATTCCAATTTGAATTTTCTGAAGCGTGCAACACACACAAGTGACGAATTGTAGCTTTCATTTATTATTCAACTGGCATTTTCAAAAAAGATCAAGAAATACTGTTGCAAAGCTGTTTTCAACACATTTTCATTGATTGGCAATGTACCGTATTCAAGGGGTCAAGCTATAAACGCTATAAGTTGCGACAGAGAAGGTCAAACGACATAAAGTAAGCCAACAGCCATCGCGACATAAAATATAAGCCCGAAGCCAACTTACTATAAGCCGACAGCCAAGAAGGTCAAACACCTAGTTATGCAAATTAAGCTTAAAAATTTAAAACCCTAAATTGCAAATTATTACCTTTTTTATTATTGTAGAATATGTCAAATATAAATATAACGCACTAATTCTAAAACGTCTCATGAGATAGAATGGTTTACAAATAAAGACCTTTGATAAACAAGAAATCAACACTAGTTTCCACTTGTTTCAGGTCTTTTTTTTTACATTTGAAGAACCTGAATAAATCTTAATAATGAAGTTTATTAATTTTAATCCTGGCATCAAGTTCACTATATTTTTTGCTACATAACAGTAGTATACTTGATCATAAGTAGCGTCAAACAAATCTGCCTTTTTCTCATCTCAAAATACTTAACTTGCATCCATTCCAACAATAAAAGTGCCCAATAAAATTTAGCATTTGTGTGTATTCACTATTTTATTTTGAAATGTCGCCATTACAATTGTTTTTGGTATTGGGACAACGAGTAATCAAAAAAAAAAAAAAGAATTAAAATGAATAGAATTAAGGTTGCATGAAGTGGACAGGTTTTATATAATCATAATAATAAGTCCCAATAAAGAAAAAAATCGTCAAATCCGGAAATGATGCCTCTGCTAAATCAATTTCACAGATTTGACATACCGACACTCCAGGAATGTGCAGGCCCAAAGAAAGTATGATCACAACGAATAAAAAACAAAGAAAACTACGTAAGAAGAGAATACACAAAACGTTAGATATATTCAAAACAATTTACATGATTTGGCTACTTGAGGGGCCTCCTGCCTTGATTTGTTCCATACAGAAATTAGATTGGACCAGCATTTTGACCGAATTTTGTTATGCACAAATGATTAGATGATGCTATAAACCGTCCAGGAATAACTAATTTGAGCGCTCATTGCATCATCTTTGGATAATTAAGATAGATAAAAGCTATAGGACACCTTATAGATAAATGTCCAATTTCTGCATGGAGCATACAGGCAACGCTAACATAGCCAAGATTTAAATAAGTCCGGTGCTTCGATTTTTAACTTGCAAGTATTAATAATGATTTTAAAGGATTTGAAAACTGCCAACAAAAACAACACCAGATGGGAGCAAAACTGACCCAAATGTAAAGGACATTCAGAGATAGCATACAAAAGAAACCCAGTTTTAGAACCATGCGCAGAGGAAGAGGTTTAAAACCAACTTATTGGACAAAAAAAACACGTTATCATTAATTTTTTTTACTGGATGCTTTCATCATTTAATGCAACAATTTATTCACAAGAAAAAAATCACAGCACTCCTTTCAGTTGCCACAAAATGCCACTCTACTCAAGCCAGAAATCATCTCAAGTTCACGGGGTCAACATAGTTACTTTTTTAATACGACAAGAGGTGCAGCTATAAAATTCCAAATCTCGATAACACAAATGAGTGACCGCAAATCTGTGATCGATTTCAGACTCAAGTGCAGCTTAGAAGCACCACAGGAAAGGAGCTAACTCAAGCATTGGAATGCTGTATTGGCAAAAATACGAAATTAATTCTAAAACCAAAAGCCTTGTCAAGGCTTAATGAGGACATTTTCTGGCACCAAACTTTAAGCTACATGCCTTTGTTAGCACATTAGCAGTGGCTGCAATCTGTACTTCTGAAATAAACATTGTAGTTGAAAATATGCAAACAAAGCACATAATTTAAAAAACCACATATGCCAGACAACTTTTAATGGGGTTAACGAGTCAAACATGTGGTCCATGATGCACATAAGCAGGTCACACATTTCTTTAGCTCTTTCGTATCATATCTCTTGAATAGTTTTGCTAAAGGCGTCAGTACAAATACTATTGGATCGATTGAATTTCATCAGTGGCATGGCCGTACACCGTAACAATTCGCTTTCGGGGGATTTTCCTTCGTTTGGGGGGCACTTGCGGCATTCAAGCCAGGTTGGATGTGTATTTTGCCCACCGAACAGCATTCAACAGGGAATGACATTCAATGTGCCTTCGGATGGATGGAGGTTGCCCAACTTTTGCTCCCTAGATTCGTTCCAAAGAAATAAAAATGGGTTCATTTCAAGCGAGAAGGAAACCCTATAGCTTATTGCAACGATAATAATAAGTTACGAGAGGACAGGAGGTGGTGACTGGAGAAAAAATAAAAGGCAATGAAAGTAAGGAGTCTAGTTTAAACTCGGGCAACCTCCACACACGCAAGCGCACATAAAAGACCGGACAAAATACTTTTTTCAAAGGTGGCCAAATTCGAACCAATGGCGAAGAAACTGACCAATGCCCTGCAGAAATTAACGATTGGCATTTTTCAGTTGGTTTGATAGCCAGTCTAAGCCTTCGTACAAACCATCGCCGCTCGTTGCACACGTGGCTTGAATGTACCAGTTCCTATTACGAAGCGAGTGAAGGCCTAGTTTATCAGTGATTTCAGCGGCATTCATTGCATTTGGTAAATCCTGAAATGAAAATAAACGAGGAATGAATGCTATTGCCAAGACACGATTACATGTGAATGCTGTGGTTATTTCACATGGGAAACGTGATGATTTTAAAGAAAATTTCTTACTTGTTTGTTGGCAAAAATTAAAAGTACAGCGTCCCTAAGCTCATCTTCTGCTAGCATTCTCATCAGTTCTTCCCTAGCTTCCCCAATACGTTCCCTGTCATTGCTATCCACGACAAATATCAAACCTGCAAAAGAAAAATTCACACTATAACATTCTTATAAGTAAAACCAATAATAATCTGGAGGTGCCAAAATGATGTGAAAATTAACGACTAACTGTACAGGTGTACATGGATGTTAGAACCACCAGACAGCATGACCATGCTGCAGATAATTTACAAATATTATACATTTCAACACTACAACTTCTCATCAAGAAGATGCTATCACATGGTCATACCCCTTTTGTTCCTGGTGCCTTCAAATTAATGTAACGTATGCACAATAAAAAGGGAAACTAACTACAATTGGAGATATAACTAACACTGCAAAGTGTGACAGAGCAGCACAACAGAACACCACAATGACAAACTAGTTTTATTAAAGACGACACAATGTTAGAGATAAGTAAATATTTACTTAACACGATCTCACCTTGCGTATTTTGGAAATAATGACGCCACAGTGGACGAATTTTATCTTGACCACCAACGTCCCATACCGTAAAACTAATGTTCTTATATTCGACAGTTTCAACGTTGAAACCTGCAAACAGAATCAAAAATATTTTATGAACAAACTTGTGATTGGCAAGCAGCACAAAATTAAAGCCAAAAGAGAGTTAGAATACAGCCTACCTATTGTGGGAATAGTTGTTACTATTTCACCCAATTTCAATTTATATAAAATCGTCGTTTTTCCAGCAGCATCGAGTCCAACCATCAAAATCCTCATCTCCTTCTTGCCGAAGAGGCCTTTGAACAAGTTGGCAAAAATATTTCCCATATTTGTTAAATATTTGCCAGCCTTTTACACTGCAATAAAAGAGTATGCATTATGATAAGTTATTTCACTGACTAGTAGTTCGTATACGCCTACTGCTCCCATCAAGCAGTCAAAACATAATTACGAAGATTTCACATTTTCAAGTATATGTTTGAAACACGAAGGGGAGTATTAAGGAAGAAATTAACATTTTAAGTACCTATACAGGATAATCGTTTTACATATAGTTAATGCAAAGTGGCTTACGACGTGGCAGGTGTGTATTTTGGCCTAATTAAGAATCTAACGAAAGGTTAATAATATCAGAATGCCTACATTTGGTTGATATTAGGTTTAAATTAAAATTAAGAATTTATTAATTAGGTACAGCAAAGGAGTGGAAGTTTTGATCAGTTATGCCCTCAGGCTAATAGGCCATGCCAACACCCCTTCGAGTTAAATTTGAGATCCCAATGCAAAACCCCACCACCCGTAAAACTGTCTCGTTACATAGACCTGAATTACAACTTCAACCGATTTACAAAAAATACGTCAAATCCAATCCTTACGTCTATTCGGACATTTACTCTATGCCACTTTTCTTACCAGCGTTATGATGAAACAATGTTGTTAAAATACAAAGATGGCGGAATTAGAACGCCGGCCCACTACAGATGTACGCTTGTTTCGTTCGGAAATTACTATTGAAATCGGGTACCGGTCGCCTTAAATTGATTAACTTTAACTCACTTTGACGTTTAGATTTCACACTATAGATATACAAACGAGGACAGCTACTTAAATACTAAACAGTTGCCATCACAAACTTACCGTATGAAATTCTTCCCTACGTACAAATGGCGAACGTGGAAAAGAAGCCGTGGAGCGCGTGCCACGTCAAAAGAGGAAGGCGGGTGACTAATGCATGTCTCGCTTTTCATTGGCTGGATTTCAATCACGTGACCCAACGACGCCACCAAAGTGCCTATACATCCGAAGCGCGTACAATAGTCGTATTCGGATATTCAGAATTTATGCGCTGGTATTTGACTTTTCTATTTCATATGAAATGGCGATTCTCATTCAATGTTGTGTAATAAACGTAATAACTGACATAATATTATACACTGCTTGCAGCTTAACTATGAAAATAAACTAAATTAATTTCAAGCTATAAATTTTAAATATGTAGGTTATCTTTGTTAGATGTTTCTATAGCTGCATTACGAACACTGAATTTCTAATAAAATGAATTTTTGCAATTTCGAATACATGTTTATTCACCGTAATGCACGTTATTTACTTTTCAGGAGATAAAAAATGCTTTAAAACATTCCTGTATAAGCGAGGACTTGATTATCGAAAAATCGAAAACACCAAGAATCTTTGACGCAACGTCATTGATTCAAGAAAATGAAAGAAACGGGAAATCCGAATTAAACAGGTACTTCGCAGCTCTGACGTCAGTCACATGCAATTCATCATTCCACTTTGGAGCGGTTGATGATCGTGTTGCGTGAGATATATTTGTATATATTTGAGAAGTAAAACTAATTAATCAACGAGAAATGCCTGTATTATTCGTGGATCGCCTCCCCTTGCCCAGTCTCCAGGCGTATACCGCATTCAGTCTGATTCCTCTATCTTTTTCCATTTATTACGCAATTCAAGTAACCTCCCAGCCAGGATGGAATTCCAACGCAACACTTCAATCCGATGATCATGATATAATTAATGAAAACCAAACGAATTCTGGTAGCTTTTCTGCTGCCCAAGTTGTATATTACATGATTGAAGAACCACTTTGCATATGGGTGAGTTGCCAGATGCATGGATGTAAAGGGTTATAAAAGGTTAACCATTTTATTATTTTGTAATGGGATTACCATTTATTTTGCAGACGCTTATAAACATGGCCTATTGCTGCCTTATACTTTTTGGGAAACTTATACAGAAATTAGTTTTCGGTGAGCTGCGTGTCAGCGAGCAGCAGGTACGTTTGATATGTCAGCATTCTTACAATATGCATGCACAGGTTATACAACAAGTGTGAGAGGTACAACAGGACAGGACAGTTTATTGTCACATGTAGTTCATCTAGCTCTAGCCCTATATGTTAATAGATTAATGAGGGCAGTATGAGAGCAGATGCATATCTTATTTGACAATTCCTTAGTCCAATCCCCCATTCTGAAATCTTTGTAGAAACAATTATCTAGATTCTTCATATAACAATTTCAATAAATTGGTCTGCTTATGCTAATTAAAAATCTGGCGAAGTGCCATGAAAACTCGTGAGATCCATGCAACTGTCATGCTATAGCTACTCTAAAACTACTTCCCCTTTAAAAAGTCGTGTAAAAAATGTCAAAATCGTTGTTCATATGTTATTTATATTCATATATATTTTTTAACTGGTTATGGTTTTAATTTTCAGCATATCCGGGATAAGTTTTGGAACTTTGTTTTCTACAAGTTCATCTTTATTTTTGGAGTGATCAATGTCCAGTATATGGATGAAGTTGTTCTTTGGTGTGGCTGGTTTTCCATGCTGGGATTTTTGCACCTTCTTGCTCAACTTTGCAAGGATAGATTTGAATATGTAAGTAATCCATTAATCTCTGAATTTGTAATTTATATGATTTAAGTTTAAACTTGCACATGTATTTGTTTTTAAAGCTATCGTCTTCCCCTACAACTCCAAAATGGACTCACATTCGATTATTTTCTTTACTTTCGGGTATCATGGCTACCTCCTTTTTTCTCTTTGTTGCTTGCATCCTTGTTGGATTGCATGCAGGAGTAAACATTTTTGCTTTCATGGCTGCTGAGGTAAACATTTCAATTTATTTGGTCATTTGCATTGCTGCCATTTTATTTTTAATAACATTGAATGTTCCCCAATTTATAGTGTGTTCTAGTGAATCTTCGCACATTGTTTGTCATTATAAAGTAAGTGCGAGTGAGGATTTTTGAACTCAAGTTATGCGATTGCCATGCTCGGTTAATTTCATGGAATTATTTTTTACAGATATGCTATTCATCTTTGGGACATGAATCACGAAGGTGTTTGGGAAAATCGTGGGACATATGTGTATTATACAGAGTTAATTTTTGAATTAACAGTTCTTACTGTCGATTTTTGCCACCATGTTCATATGCTGGTACGTTCTGGTTTTGTCACATTTTATGTGTATTTTTGTAATTTTAAAATTTTGTTTGCCAATATTTTATTTCTAGTTGTGGGGAAACATATTTTTGAGTATGGCCAGCCTGGTTATTTGCATGCAGATTCGGTACATGTTTTACGAAATACAGCGTCAGTTTAAGAAGCATAAGAATTATCTCCGCGTTGTACGACACATGGAGAACAAGTATGTTTCAAAAACAGCATGCTGCTTCAGAACCCGAATGATTTGTTAGCTGACAAGCCTTGTCTAATTTCTAGTTATCCAATGGGAACATCGGAAGAACTAGCAACAAATTCCGATGATTGTGCAATCTGCTGGGATAAAATGGAGTCTGCACGGAAATTGCCCTGTGGTCACCTATTCCACAAGTAAGTGACATTGCATTACTGTTCATTGCACTGGATTTACGTGACAAGAGTTACGTTGACTCACTTTGCCGCTCTCGCAATTCTTTTAGTTCATGTCTTCGGTCTTGGTTGGAACAAGATACCTCTTGTCCCACTTGCAGGAAATCTTTAGCTAGTCCTGGAGAACACAACCAAGCCACAAATCAAAATCAAACAGCTCCAGGCAATAATCTCTTGCCTGGGCCTCTGGCTAGCCCCGTGGCTCCTCCCGATGGTCAAACGAACCGAACTACAACCAATCACTTCTTTCATTTTGATGGTCAGTGGTTTTTTTGCATTTATTTGACTAGTGCTTTAAGATTATCAACAGGCTTCATCAGGCTATTCACTAGAACTATAGCAGTTCATTATTTAACCATTAGGTGGAGAAAAAATTGGATTCTAGATTTAATTTGTTACCAAATTAATTTGTAGGATCGAGATATGTCAGTTGGTTACCCAGTTTCTCCGTGGAGGTTACACACACTCAACTTTTACTCAATAGACCACATCACATTCAAACGTCGCAACTGGACAATATGGCAAGTTGGTTCAGTACAGTCTTTCACTTGTAGATGTCTACTTTTGCAATTATGGGATCTGTAATCCAATTTAGTCATTTTAAAAATTTAAATTCCTCGTCTAGGCTCGCCAAGTACAACAAATGTTTCCTAACATGCCACTTAATCTTATCGTGGACGATTTGCGATCTACAAGATCGGTCGAGGCAACTATTGAGAACATTCTCGACGAGAGACTCATTCCTCCTCCAGTGAGTTTTTTTTATTATAATTCTTGTAATGCCAGGCTCTAAATATTTGACAATCATCGATCGGCTTTTTCTTTCAGTTTCAGATGCAAGGAACCAGAGAGTCTGCCAGTCAGCATTCCGAATCGCCAACATTGGTAAATTAACGTATGAAATTTTCGTGATGAAAAAAACATTGATTTTCTAAATAAGACATTCCTCCTTAGGATAATTTAATGGACAATAGCAGAAGTAATGCTAGCAGCGAACCTGGTGAGAATAGCAGTGCGAGTAGCAGCAGTAGCAGTTCATCATCTGACAGCAGTGAAGATTTTAATCAGCAATTATTATCTGAAGAAATACAAAACCTGTCTCCAGATTTGCAAGAGTTTGAGGCAGAAATGTAAGCAGAAAATGAGGAAAATTTCTGTAAATTTCAGAGGTCTACAATGCAAACTAGATTTAGCTAATAATTTTTGGGAACAATGAACAAGTCTTTTTAATACCCAAGTTTATATATTTTACAGGCAAAGCGAACCATATCTTGTCAATGGGGGAAGATTTTCTAAATCTCCAAGAGAACGAGAAAGGATGCTAGCTAACAGGAAGGATGAATTGATTAGACATGCAAAAAGGTAGGGAAATTTCACTCAAGCTAGGCCTGACGATTTTTGATCAAATGAATAGTTTGCTGAATGATGTAATTTTTTTTTTGAGCAGACGTTACGTATCTAAGATAGTTTACGATAATGCAAGCAGATCGAGATTAGATGAAAGTCAACCTGGCACATCTACATCTGACGCGGGAACATCTTCTGTCGAAGACCGTCGGTATTTGGCATACAAAGCTGCTCAACGCCGACTAAAACACCCCAGTGGCGACACATGATTGCACAATGACGTCATAAAAATCACTTAAGATACACAAAAGGCAAGTTTTAATTACAGAGTTGGTAACTTTTCCTATTATCCCCAGTGGAAATTTATCAGGATAATGTTGGTCTGCTTATATTTATAAATGGACCCAATCTTTGCGAAGGTGTCTTAAATTTAATTATCGCTTTTGATGCTTGCGTACAATCCACGCGGCAAACTAATTACAGTGGTTTTTGATAAAGCAAAAAGGAGATATTTTTCTATCATTCATTATTTCAACGTTCCAGGCTTCCATTTCATAGTATAGTCAATGTTAAATTTAGCATACAACGACTGTAACCAACTAGGGATATCTGTTACTAATATCTAGTGCTCATTATAGCCTTTTTTAAATGCTAATGATGTGTTTGGATCAGACGTTTGTGCTTGATAATGCAACGATTTAATCAAGAAATCCTATTCTTTTAAGAACAAAAATGCATTCATCCAAAGAATATTTAAGTTTTCAAATAAGTTTTGTTTGTGCCCTTGCATTTACAAAGTCAAGTTTTCTAAAATGGTGTCACTTATATTTTTCTAAAAAAAACTGGTCTACCTTCTGTAAAATCTTGCAGCATACCTTTCATTTTAACAAAACTAAAAAGAATATGTGAAAGGGGGGAAAAGCAGGTGCCAAAATATAGCATTAAAGAGCTACTGTTCAGAAATATATGGGTTAATACCCCTACATTTCATTACTTAATTAAGTCTAGGACGAATTTAAAAACAAGTTTTCAATGTCCTGCAAAGTAATATATAAATAGCATGATATTATAAGTAAAGCTAAATAATATGCTGATAAAACAAGCGTAACCCAATTATATAGCGGCATAACCTGCTCTCCCACAATTAACATTTTAGAATCCACTTCAGTTAATGAAGCATTTATTTTTTTCACTGAACTGGTTTTTTCTTCACCTGGTTTCAATCAATTTTTGAAATCCACAACTTTTAAGGCGTGATATTTCTGTTCACTGGTTTGTAATATTTGTATAAATATTAATAACGACGTAAAGGACACTTTGATGTTGATATTATAATTCAATGTTTAAAACCGTGTAAATACTAAAATTATGTTGGTAATATAATATATTTTGATTTCAAATCAGGATGTGGTATTTTTTATTTTACTTGATTAATCAAACCATATAGAATCAGATGTGTTATTTGATGAATTTTGAAAAATCCCATACCTGATATTAAATTTGTGTGCCCATTGGTCATAAAAAGTTTGTATTTAGGAAATACACCGTTGCAGGGTGACCTAGGAAGACGTGAGAATTAATTCTGACAGGTTTTATTGCAAAGAAATGTTGCAACTTGTACAAAATAATACATTTCAAATGTTGACATTTTGAAAAGTTGACATTCTCCGATGTTGACGTAAGTGTGGAAAACTGGCCAGAGCAATGCTGAAGAAAAATTAAATGTTAATAAAGAACCTAAGTGAACAAATTTTGGTATCTTACTTATGTCTACAGTAGGCTACGTAGCAGACCAGTTCAAAGGGCACGCTTACTCGGACTTACTTCCCGTGTCAGCAGATTTAACCGATGAAATTCATCACAACCAAATGTAGTATGATATGAGCAAAAATGAAGTCTGCAAACCCACGCTCTGGACTGATTCCTGCAAACTGTCCTTTATTCAGTGGATTTACCTGCAGTCTGAGACATACTAAAACAAACAAAAACATTAAAATGTTGTCTGAATTGCAATTTTAAAAATAACACTGAAATAAGCACTTACCTGCAAGCACGAAAGAACCAACAGATGAAATGAATCCAGACAGAAAGGAATTAAATGGAAAAGTGCCTACGAAAATGCAGTAGACGAACTGCACGACGCCGGTTAGCAAAATATACAGCAGATACGCATCGATTATTTTTAGCTTTTTGGGCGTGTGGACGGTATAATCTTCGAGAAATTTCGAAATAACAGTAACTAAACCGACTGCCATCGCTTATGAATTGATAGAAAGTTATCAAAGAGAAATGAAAGCTGTACTATTAGCTCAAACACTACTTGGACGACGTGGCCAAATCTCTATCAAATACTTAACGGAAGTTTTAAAACACCCTGTACTTGATACAGCCGGTATGTAGCGATCCTAACGGCAAATCAAATTCTTTTTTATCTGATGAATTTTTATATTGAAATAATGTCTGAAATGTAGTTTGAATACGGATAGTAACATCTGGTACACACAGAAGTAATTTTTAGGCGAAAACAGTCTAACTTCATTTAATTATTTAGTAATTTAGTTGTGTACTGCTGGCAGAGCCTCTAGTGTGCAATTTGGTAAAAAAAATTGACAAAAAGGTTTTTCTTCGTTTTTCCTGTCACCAAATGTGTTACTATTATTACACATCGGCATAGGTAAATAAATGGTTTTATAACTGAATTATATTATTTTGTAATGCTAATCAAATTGCTAGGATCTTATTGATAATTTTCAACTCTTGTTTTTGACATGACTTGATAGCGCGCTGTCAATGACATATGTGGCTAAATGATGTGTTGTTGTCCTATTGTAGAATGGGCGTTGTCAGTTTCACAACAATCTGATTAAATAATTTAACTGCCAACGACTCACGACACAGTAGTGGTCAGACACCACCTTATATCCATGCAGCGCATTCAAAAGGCCATGACGTGGTATGTATCCAATGGTTACCCCGGAGTTATATATACCAGCTGTGCATGGCTAACCTGTGGGCGCACAATAACGGCATGATGTATTTTAGGAGCTCGAAATCGAAGCAGTATAGTCAAGTCGTGCCGATCAATAATGATCGATGCATGTGCAATATGTGATCTGTCAGTGTCTGGATATTCTCAATGTATATATAGCTTTTGTCAATTTCACCAAGAACAAATATTGTTTACAATTGCATGGTTTATCTGGCAACTATAGCGCTGCTACTTTGATTAAAACTGTATGCATTCCATGTATAGTCTCCAATATGGGATATCTGATAATTTTATAATGTTTGATCAATTTATTAAACTTAATTTGATTTACTTTCAGTACATGGAAGAAACACCTTTGATTTTTTCTGATGACGAAGAATCATATGAAATGGCTGAAAACGACTTGTTACTAAGAACACGGACCCCAGGGTCCCGTTTCGGGTGTGCCAGTATATTCTGCTGTTGCTGCAACCTAGTAGGAAATATATTTGCAGGGTATGTAATTAAGGTATCATCTCAGATGACACTTAATAGATGTTAGTAACTTAATTGATGCCTGAAAACAATTGTTTCAGAATTTGCAAACCTAAAGAGCTTAAATCAAGGACTCTTGTTTTGGGTCGACCAACTCCTTACAAGTTTCCTGCAAATACCATCAAAAACAAGAAATACAACATTTTTACTTTTATTCCATTGGTAAGATCGAGCCGTTTATGCAACCTTTGTTTTGCGATTTTCATCTAAAAATGTAAAAATAATGACACCATTTCCCTTATCCCTCAGGTGCTCTTCAACCAATTCAAGTTCTTTCTTAATTTATACTTCCTCATTATGGCCTTATCACAGTTTATACCAGAAATTCGCATTGGCTATCTGTATACGTATTGGGGTCCCCTGGTGAATATTTGTTGTCATTCGTTTCAGTCTTAAAAATTTAAAAATGTATTACTAAGATATTTATTGAAATTACACTTTCAGGCCTTTGTCTTACTGGTGACAATGTGTCGTGAGGCAGTTGATGATATTCGTAGGCACAGGCGAGACAAGGAAGTAAATTCCCAGTGCTACCGAAAACTTACCAGAAAAGGTGTTGTTTCGGTTCCAAGTTCAAAAATCAAAGTTGGCGATTTAATCATAATAGAGAAGGTAATTCCAGAATTGTGTGATGAAGTTGTTATAATTAATTCCATCATTTCTTACCTGACATATATATATAAGTTTTCTAAATGTATTTTGCATTGTAGGACCAAAGGGTTCCTGCAGATGTAGTGTTTTTAAGAACATCTGAAAAAAACGGCGCTTGTTTCACAAGGACTGATCAATTAGATGGCGAAACTGACTGGAAATTAAGATTAGCATTGGAAGCTACTCAAAAATTAGAAACAACAGAAGTAAGAAATTCAATATTGCTTTAAAGAGTTGGTAATTTAATTCTCAGCTATTACGAATTTTGGTTTCATTAAAATGATTTTGGTTTATTTCTTAATTTAGGAGTTATTTGAGATTGATGCTAGTATTTTTGCTGAAAGACCTCAAAAAGACATTCATAGTTTCATTGGAACTTTTAAACAGGTCTAGCGTTTTGTAATAAAGTAATTAATATAAAAAATTGTAACTAAGAAATCATTTACAATAAATGTGTAATGCGAAACATTAATAGCATGATGCAAGTGGTACGGAGGCACCGATCAGCATCGAGAACACCCTGTGGGCAAACACCGTTGTGGCATCGGGGACCGCAATTGGCATTGTTGTGTATACTGGCTGCGAAACACGAAGCGTCATGAATAACTCCAAACCTAGAAGCAAAGTATGTACATCATACTTTTGTCATCAGCGTTGGAAAGTTGCATAAAACTGAGTTATTCCTTGCTTAAATATAATTTTTATAAACTTAACTATTTAGGTTGGCCTGTTAGATTTGGAGATAAACCAGTTGACAAAAGTTCTATTTTTTGCAGTGATTGCACTGTCGTTTATTATGATGATTATTAAGGTAATGGTCAAAGGGCCGCAAACATAATTACTCCGCTCTTAACCGGCTTTTCTCTCGGCTGTTAATTTTGCAAATTAAAATACAAGTTTTCATTCCAGGGATTTCACGGTCAATGGTATCGCTATTTGTTTCGTTTCATACTTCTGTTTTCCTACATCATACCGATTAGGTGAATATGCGTAATATTTAATTAATGTTTACATTTTATGTGTAGACTGTGATCGAAATGTTCTTAAAACTCAAACACGTATTCTCATAGTTTACGAGTGAATTTGGACATGGGTAAGGCTGCATACTCTTGGATGATTCAAAAAGATGCTGATATCCCAAACACGGTAGTAAGAAGTACCACTATACCAGAAGAACTGGGTCGTATCGTTTATCTGCTCTCAGATAAGACTGGGACTCTGACACAAAACGAGATGGTGAGAAAAACGAAACCATGGTCGTTTATAACATTGACAACTTTAATAATTCATCATGTAAGCGAGTTTTCTTGAAATTTCTAGGTCTTTAAACGCCTTCATTTAGGAACAGTATCATTCGGTTCTGACTCTTTTGATGAGGTAAAGACCATTGGGCAATTGTGTCATTCTTGTTTGCTTCACTTAGAGCGATCTGTAAATTTGTTATCTGAAATTATGGCTGTGGTTTCTAGGTCTCTACTCATTTAAGAACTTCTTACGCGCAAACAACAGCAAGTGGAACAGGTGCTGGAACAACACCTGCCAACAAAATGCGTCGCACCATTGTAACGCGCGTCCAAGAGTCCGTTCGTGCTCTGGCGCTTTGTCATAACGTGACACCCATATATGAAGGAGGCCCCGATGGCATTGAAAATGCAGCTGAAGCAGATCAGCTCAATCATGCCAATTTCACCTATCAGGCATCTAGTCCTGATGAGGTAAGAACTTATAAAATCAGAAACATGCAGGAAATACGGCAATGTTTAATTTTCTTCTTTTTTTTGTATCTTAAAGGTGGCATTAGTCTCTTGGACTGAAAGCATGGGCCTGACTCTTGTAAGAAGGGATTTGAACGGAATGCAACTTCGGACTCCTCGTGGCGTCATTCTAAACTACATTATTCTGCAGTTATTTCCCTTTACATCGGAAACAAAGCGAATGGGAATTATTCTCAGGGTATGTCGGCTTGATCAGTGTCCTAATTCAATAAAACCAAGTTTCAAATTGTATTATATTTTTTTAACGAATAGTGAGATGAATGTAATTCAAATTTAAATTTTAGGAGGAAAGTACTGGAGAAGTAGTGTTCTACATGAAAGGAGCTGATGTCGTCATGGCTTCGATAGTTCAATATAACGACTGGCTCGAAGAAGAGGTGAGTGGTAGCTTTAGTTAGGCAAAATTTATGGCCGATTTTACTGCGCATTAATTGTTTCCATTTTTTTTTAGTGCGGCAACATGGCTAGAGAAGGTCTACGGACTCTGGTTGTCGCTAAGAAAACTTTAACCGAAGAACAGTACCAAGATTTCGAGGTATGTTTCATGCAAATATAACATTCTGCGTGTTTGACCAATGATGTACTAAATTAATGCTAGGATGATCGATAGGTTTATCGAGTATTTTACTTATTTCTTGACTAGTCACGTTACCATCAAGCAAAGTTAAGCATTCACGATCGAGCGGCAAAAGTTGCAGCCGTAGTGGAAGGATTGGAAAGAGACCTAGAACTGTTATGCTTAACTGGAGTAGAAGACAAATTGCAAGATAATGTCCGGAATACTTTGGAAGTGCTTAGAAACAGTGGAATTAAGGTCAGCTAAATTTTCTAAGATTGTGAATGCCGCAATATACTGTATTTATGGTTGTGTACTTGACGAATTCTGACTAGATCTGGATGCTAACTGGCGATAAGTTGGAGACTGCCACTTGCATTGCTAAGAGTTCTCGCCTGGTATCCCGTACTCAGTCCATGCATATTTTCCAAACGGTAACAAACAGAACGGAGGCACATTTGGAACTGAATTCGTTTCGACGCAAAAACGACTGTGCTTTGGTCATTAAAGGGGATTCCTTAGAAGTAATCGCTAATTACTTATTCTGAGTTACTTAATTTGGAGTTCATCTAGCTATTATTGTTCTAAAAAGGCATTCTTACAATTTAGATTTGCCTTCGATATTACGAACACGAATTTATGGAGTTAGCATGCCAATGTCCTGCTGTAATTTGTTGCCGCTGTTCCCCAACCCAGAAAGCAGACGTAGTCCGCCTTATTAAACAACATACGGGGAAAATCACCTGTGCCATCGGTAACCGAAAATTGAAAATACTGTCTTGAATTTAATGAAACGGCTTAATTGCCAGGGATATTCTTAACTTTTTACATGTTGTTTTAAGGGGATGGAGGGAATGATGTCAGTATGATCCAAGCTGCAGATGCAGGAATTGGCATTGTTGGAAAGGTGAGAAAAGCGGTTGAAACATACAGTTCAACAGCCACTTTATTGGAAGTTCACTAGTATAGTTTTAATTGATCAATATGAATTTTTAATAAAAAAATAGGAAGGAAGACAAGCATCGTTGGCTGCAGATTTTTCAATCACCCAATTCAGTTATATTGCCAAATTATTAATTGTTCATGGTAGAAACAGGTAAACACCCAAACGAACTTATCGACTGGCATAAATTGCACTTTGATAATAAAACAAGGTCAGTCAACTTTGAAATTTTAGCTATAAAAGATCTGCTTCACTCAGCCAATTCGTGATGCATCGTGGTCTTATTATCACGGCGATGCAAGTCGTGTTTTCATCTGTGTTTTATTTTGCATCTGTCGCACTTTATCCCGGAATCTTAATGGTGGGGTAAATGTTTTTTGTTTTCATAATCTTTTTCTTTCTAAATGTGTTGTTATTTAAATTTGTGTTATAGACAGAACTACTTTCATTTCATTGCATTTTTGTTGGGGCATGCAACTCCATATTTTTTTTACCTTTGCGATTTGCAGATATGCCACCCTATATACAAATTTCCCAGTTTTTTCTTTGGTCCTGGATAAAGATGTCGATGCTAAGATAGCACTGACATATCCGGAACTCTACAAAGACTTGACGAAGGTAGAATCTTGGACCATGAATTTGTCCGCTGCCTTTCACGTTTTCTTACCAATATAAGTTCTCGTTATATATCTTTCTAGGGACGGTCTTTGTCATTTAAAACTTTTTTCATTTGGGTGCTCATAAGTGTTTACCAAGGTAACCTCTCCATTCAAATAATTTTACCTCAAATACCAAAACAAAGACATCTACATAAAACCGCTTTTGCAAACTTATTCCAGGTGGGGTTTTAATGTACGGAGCTTTGATCCTGTTCGAGGAAGAGTTCATTCACATCGTGGCAATTAGCTTTACCGCCTTAATTTTAACCGAACTGCTCATGGTCGCGTTGACTATTCGAACGTGGCACTGGTTCATGGTGGTGGCAGAAGTATTTAGCCTGGCGCTTTATGTCGTCTCGATGCTTGTTTTGAGGGAGTATTTCGGTAAGTTCTATCGAAAAACAATTGTATAAATCTGTATTTTGGAGTTTATCAACTTTGCTATACCTCTCTTTTGTAGATTCCACGTTTATCCAAACATGGGGCTTTGTATGGAGAGTGTCAGCAATCACTCTAGTTAGTTGCCTTCCACTCTACATCATCAAATATCTGAAAACCAAACTATCTCCCCCAAGCTACTCTAAGCTCACGTAATCACGTTTAGATATACCGAGAGCCAGCTTACTCTTTACATCTATTGTGATTTTTGTGATTTCTAGTATCCCCAAAGCTCTGCTGTGACTAATAATAAATATTTGTTTGAAAATTTATTGTAGTTGTATACCCACATTTTATTATCTTCCTGTTTCATATGTCAGTGAATTAAATTATTTTTATCAATGCCATGTCTCGTGTTATATACTGTTGTAATTAAGTCACATTCCATGTTAACACATCTTTCACATGAAACACAGAATAGAACAGAAAAACAGCGCGTGCATAAAGAAAAAAATAGAACAGAAAAACAGCGCGTGCATAAAGACAAATAGAACACAAAATAAAACAGAAAAACAAATGGAATTCAATGTAAAAAATGGAACACAAAATAGAACAGAAAAACTGAAAGAATGCGGAAAAAAGAATAGAACACCTTAATAAAAACGAACGTTTATTCTATTTCAAGGCGTTGTGTGCGAATGTTCATGTAGTGAGTTTCTCATCTGATAATAAGTTGTAAACGTGAAAATATAAAGATATCGCTTTTGAAGACGTCGACTAAGGGTAAGTCAATTTTAAGGTCATGTTTTCAATGAGATAAGCAAATTTGTAACAACGAACAAGTGTCCACAGGTGCCCAACCAATTGCAGGTGCAGGCCACAATTCAACACGAAATGGAACAGTAGGCCAAATTGCTAAAATTAAGAAAAAAATGTTCTTAATTTCTACATCCATTTCTTAATGCCGTGTGATGGCCACTATCAACTTTAAAATAAATCTTCAAATTTTTCATTAATTTTTTATATTCTAAAACACAAAAATTGCCTTTTTAATGAAAAAAAAAAATTGTTTTTAAATTGGAAAATTACTTTTTTACCATGGAAAATTGCGTTTTTTATCTTGAAAATCCTACTTTTACCATAGAAAAATCGCGTTTTTGGCATAGAAAAGTTTCGTTTTTGTCTTAGAAAAGTTTCGTTTTTGTCTTAGAAAAGTTTCGCTTTATCTTAGACAAGTTTCGTTTTTATCCAATAGACAAATTTCGTTTTTACCATAGAAAAACCGCGTTTTTATCTTAGAAAAATCGCACTTTTAATACAGAAAAAATGCACTATAATATTTTCATTTCCAAAACAGATAAATTATTTATTTACCATAGAAAAAAATTACGTTTTTATCTTAGAAAAATCGCACTTTTACAATAGAAAATTCGCGTTTTTACCATAGAAAAATTTCGTTTTTATCTTAGACAATTTTTTTTACCATAACAAAATCGCGCTTTTCATGCTAACAAAATTCCATTTCTAGAGCAGAAAAATCACATTTTAAATGAAAAAGTGAAATTTTCCTTATATGTATACGGCCTTGGCCATCGTACTCGGTCTTCTGGCCCAACGTTGGGCCAATACATTGGACAGATGCCTACACTAAATTTACTATTATTAAATGTTTTTCCTTTGTAATTATATGTAAAGAAGTTAGTTGTAAACTTAAACATATATATATATATATATATAAAATAAATATATAAATATATATATATTTATATATTTGTTTTGAATGTACATAGAGGATATATTTAATTTCCAAATTATACAAACACATAAAATGGCATTTCGTTAGTCAGAGTGATTCCCATTAGGTTATTAATAGATTCTTATACCTTTACCTAAATCTAAAATAAATAAAAGGGAATTCTAGTTATAATTACAAAATACTTCGAGTTACAGCATGGGTCTGTGGGTCAATGCAAAAATCTTCTTGTACATCGGGTTGGACATTCCTGTTTTAAAGAGATCATTGCAACTTCATATACCACTTCATTTAGTGGCATTGCAAGAAAACATGATTAACAGAAAGCATATAGAACGATAAACTAAGAACGATTTCTTTAACAGATTCGGAATACTCTCTTGTAATCTCATTTAACAAGCTGTTAAGCGAATATGTAAAAGGAGAGCAATGAAGAATTATGGTAAGCATAATGTTATGTTCTATACGGTTTCCCTGGATTAACCTAAGGGGCGCCGCAAGGCATGAAGGTTTTGGAATGTTAGAATTCCAGCTTTTCTAGAATTCTGGTTGTTCTAGTTTGGTTGTTGTTGTTACCTTTTTGCTGTGTTCCAGCCAATGTTATTAAACATAACATTTTGGCGACGAGGATGGGATAATTTCTCCAGTAGAAGATCCCATCCTCGTCACCAAAATGTTATATATTAGATGTTTAATAACATTGGCTGGATCACATCAAAAAACCTCATGCCTTGCGGCGCTCCCTAGGTTAATCCAGGGAAACCCTATAGAACATAACACATAACAATATTTAAAATATGAGAAAAACCTATGTAGTTATTCCACAGTTATTATAAACCTAATGAATTGTACTTTTGTTTCTTTTAGGAGTTAGGCTTTTTATTTTCTTTTGTTTCCTATGTCTGCTTTCCTCCCCAAATGAAGAGGAATGCTCGCCGACTCCTTGCGAATTTGTCAGAAGCAAACCGATTTCGTCTCAGAATAATACTTGTACTGGCAACATTATTTTAGAAAGTTTGCTTAATGGTCGTTTTAACACAGGAATGAAGGGCGCCAGTTTACTTTTTAACGATACATATCTTCTGATAATGGCCCATGTTAAACTTCGAGGGAAATGCCCAAAAATAGACAAAGTCCATTGGTCGTGGTTGGGGTATAATGTGACAAAAAAAAATATACAACCGTTCGATTTGTCTAAGTTCACACCTACCATCAAGTCTTACGTTATCCTTACTAAACTCCCGTTTCCAGTTATGAATTTACGACTAGCACTTACGGCATTTCTTTTCACTTCCCAACCAAAGGATGAAAAGAAAACACCCTTTTTAATTTTAAATAAAAGGGTAAAGTATTTTGATACCTGAAATTAATAATGGTGTTATTATTAGATTGCAAGTTTAATTATGTGTTTTTTATTTATATTTTCTTTCTAGATAAAGATTATCTCGAAACACCCTAATTTAATTCCTATTATAGATGGTGGCACATCTAGAATTGCCAGTTCTAAAAAAACTTTTGTTCTTAATGGATCTTCGTCGTATGATCCTACTAAACGAATTAATTTTAAAAATATGACGTAAGTTTATTATTAATGATATTTTAATCATGCATGTTTAATAAATTAAATGCAAGGATGGTTTTCTTATGGCTTATCAACTATTAATAAAACCATTAATACCATTAATAAAATTAAAGAAAAAAAATCAAAACACGTGAAAGAGGATGGAACATGCCAACAAGTTATGACATGTTTGTTTGAGCCATAACTTATAATGGAGAGTGCTGCCCCAAGACATGAGGCAATCATTACTTACTCCGATGTACATATAGGTTGCCACCTTTAAGGGCAGCACGTGATTGCGGATAATTTAATTTTGTTCGCGGATATTTATCGCTGAAAATAAGTTGACACACCGTTATGTTTGATTATTTTTCATTTTACAGATACTATTGGTATTGCAAGCAATATGTCAAGCCCGGCGATGTCTTGCCCTTTACCACCGCACCTACTACCACCACACCCACTACCAC